>CM050167.1:31312701-31500201 GCA_027410445.1 Discoglossus pictus
TTTTATGTGATAGACATGTTACAGGATAATATCCTGTAACATGTATAGCCAAAAAATAGCACTGTAATATGTATAACAAATAATGTGTAATAGAAATGCATGAACAATATAATATAACAAGTAATAAAGAACATCACTTAATCAAATAATAAATATCAATTAATATATATTGTTGTATGTATATGTTTATGTATATTTATGTGTATTTTTTATGCGTATATATATATATATTTGGATATATATATATATATATATATAAAAATTTATATCAATATATCACAATAAATAAATATATATATATATATATATATATATATATATATATATATATCAATTTGATATATATATATTTATATATATATATATATATATTTATTTATTGTGATATATTGATATCAATTTTTATATATATATATATATATATATATATATATATATATATATATATATTTATTTATTGTGATATATTGATATCAATTTTTATATATATCTATCAATATATATATATATATCTATCAATAGATATATATATATATATATATATATATATATATTTATATATTATTATTTTTATTTTTATTTTTTTGTGCCTATATGTTATTTAAGGTTTTTAAGGTGCGGTTGGGGCCTATATGGTCCCAATTTGTTATTTAAAGTTTTTAAGGTGCGGTTGGGGCCTATATGGTCAAAATTGGTTATTTAAGGTTTTTAAGGTGCGGTTGGGGCCTATATGGTCAAAATTGGTTATTTAAGGTTTTTAAGGTGCGGTTGGGGCCTATATGGTCCCAATTTGTTATTTAAGGTTTTTAAGGTGCGGTTGGGGCCTATATGGTCAAAATTGGTTATTTAAGGTTTTTAAGGTGCGGTTGGGGCCTATATGGTCAAAATTGGTTATTTAAGGGTTTTAAGGTGCGGTTGGGGCCTATATGGTCAAAATTGGTTATTTAAGGTTTTTAAGGTGCGGTTGGGGCCTATATGGTCAAAATTGGTTATTTAAGGTTTTTAAGGTGCGGTTGGGGCCTATATGGTCCCAATTTCTTATTTAAGGCTTTTAAGGTGCGGTTGGGGCCTATATGGTCCCAATTTGTTATTTAAAGTTTTTAAGGTGCGGTTGGGGCCTATATGGTCAAAATTGGTTATTTAAGGTTTTTAAGGTGCGGTTGGGGCCTATATGGTCCCAATTTCTTATTTAAGGTTTTTAAGGTGCGGTTGGGGCCTATATGGTCCCAATTTGTTATTTAAAGTTTTTAAGGTGCGGTTGGGGCCTATATGGTCAAAATTGGTTATTTAAGGTTTTTAAGGTGCGGTTGGGGCCTATATGGTCCCAATTTGTTATTTAAGGTTTTTAAGGTGCGGTTGGGGCCTATATGGTCCCAATTTGTTATTTAAAGTTTTTAAGGTGCGGTTGGGGCCTATATGGTCCCAATTTGTTATTTAAGGTTTTTAAGGTGCGGTTGGGGCCTATATGGTCACACTTGCTCTTTTAAGGTTTTAAACGTTACGGTTTGGGTCTTAAACGTTCTAATGTTTTTTTTTTTGTTTTCTATAACTTCCCAGGTGCAAACTATCTGTGGAATCAGATTTCTTTGGACTCGTTGGTTGACTTACTGGACGTGAATACCCCGAGAAGGAGAGTCAACTGTTGGTGAGTATATGGTCACACTTGGACTTTTAAGGTTTTAAAAGTTACGGTTTGGGTCTTGAGATTTCTAATGTTTTTTTTGTTGTTTTCTATCACCCCCCAGGTGCAAACTATCTGTGAAAGCAGATTTGTTTGGACTCGTTGGTTGACTTACTGGACGTGAATACCCCGAGAAGGAGCGTCAACTGTTGGTGAGTATCATTGCCTTTAATTTTCTGTCCATGTGTATAGGTGCAAATTTGATGTTGATGTAGTCTTGTCACATGAGGGTTTGCAATCTGTAATGTATACCAATGAAATCAACACACTGTTATTTTAAAGTAATTTTGTGACATAATATAAATTAATATACCGTGATCTCTTTCTTTTATTGGTATCAATATCAGAAATGAATACTATTGACTCTCTACTTGTGAAGCCTTTCGCCACCCTAACCTATGAGGAGAAGGTGGAAGTAAAACGGTTAGGAGCTGACCAACCAGAGATAAATCTGCAGCAAATCGCAAGAGATAGAGGGAAGCAATATGTCCGTAATTTCAATACTGAATGGTACAAGAAGAATGACTGGCTTTCTGGAAGCGTTTCTAGGAAGTCCTTATATTGTTTCCCATGCATCCTATTTGGTGGTGACGCTGCTTGGACCAAAACTGGAGTGACTGACGTCAAACATCTAGCTGACAAATTGGCAAAACACAAAAGTTCTAAAGCTCACTTGGATAACAGGATCAAGTTTGAGATGCTTGGACAGGCGAACATTGCTGTTCAACTGGACCAAGGATACCAAGTCAGCATTCAAAAACACAACGAAGAAGTGGCTAAGAACCGGTACATCCTTTCGAAGATAATTGATTGTGTTCGCTTTTGTGGCGCTTTTGAACTGGCATTAAGAGGACACGACGAGAGGGAAACATCGCTAAATCCAGGAGTGTTTAGAGGCCTGGTGGATTTGGTTGGCAGTATCGATAGTGCAATGGAACAGCATTTGAAGACTGCAACTGTGTTTAAGGGCACTTCCAAAACCGTGCAGAATGAGCTACTGGACTGCATGCATGAAGTTATAAAGGAAGTGATTCACCAAGAGCTTAAAGAAGCCCAGTTTGTGGCAATCCAAGCGGATGAAACAACCGATATTTCCGCTAGGACACAGTGCGTTGTAGTCTATCGCTACATTGACAAGAAGCATCAAGTGGTGGAAAGATTTGATGGCTTCACGGAAATGAAATCAACGGATGCAGACTCGATTGCTGCTGTTGTGCTGGAAACACTGAATACTGTTCTCCCAGAGCCAGAAGACAAGAAGAAACTCATAGCTCAAAGCTACGATGGTGCCAGTGTGATGCGTGGAGATCAAGGAGGAGTTCAAAGAAAAATAAAAGACGTGTACCCGAACGCACACTACGTCCATTGCTATGCTCACCAACTGAACCTAATAATGGAGAAAGCAGTTTCAAGGATTGGAAGAGTTCGAGTTTTTTTTTTCCAACATAGGCGGCATACCATCTTTTTTTTCACGCTCTCCAAAAAGGACTGGAGTTCTGGATGAGGTAGTTGGTAGAAGACTTCCAAGAGGTGCACCGACACGATGGAACTTCAACGTTAGGACCGTGAACGTAATCTACGAGAACAGAGATGCGCTACTTGAGTGTTTCCAGACAATTGAAGCATGTCTAAACTTTGATCCAACATCTATACGGGAAGCCGCAGGTTTCATTGGAATGCTGGAAGACAGGGAGTTCCTTTACTTCCTTAAATTATTTGATTTAATAATGCCACATGTAGACATCCTCTATAGTCAGCTTCAGAAGCGAGACACGGATACTGTTTATATCAAAAAAGTCACAGAAGACTTTGTCGCCAGCATCCAGAAAATCCGTAATTCTGTGGAAGAGATAGAAGCAAGTTTGCCGAGCGATCTAACAGTCAACAGACGGAGTGCGGAGATCTCAACCTTGAGACAACTTTCAAGAGAGGTATGTGACATAGTGGTGGTTCATGCAAAAGAACGTTTTTCATTTTCAAATCACCTAGTCAGTGCCAAACTTGTTCAAAGTGACTTGTATAAAACCCATGACACTTGCTTTCCAACCCAAGCTCTGGAAGACACCGTGCAAGCATATCCAATACTGAAGAAGGAACAATTACGCACTGAGCTGTCACTTCTGTATGGGAAGACAGAGTTTCATACTTGTACAAGTGCTGTTGCTCTGCACAAACTTTTCCATCAATTTAATCTGCAGAATGATTTCACAGAGACAGTAAAATTATTAAGAATCCTGATTACAACACCAATGACTACTGCAGAATCAGAAAGATGCTTCTCAACATTGAAGAGGATAAAAACCTTTTTAAGAAGCACCATGTCCCTGGAGCGGTTGAATGCATTGGCGATGCTCTCAATGGAAAAGCAACTGATTTCCGAGATCCCAGACTTCAATGAAAAAACCATTGAGAAGTTTTCTTCTTTGAAAGATCGCCGTGCAAAATTAAAATACAAGTGATTGAAGCAAAGAAGAATGCATACCCCCAAGGTGTGCAAAGATAAACTGCGTTAAGCAGCACCACCTCACACTACCAAACATAACTAGTGGTAAGTAAAGTATGAACGGTGTGTGGGTGTGCATATGGAAGGAGCTATGAAAGGTGTGTGCATGGTCAGTAACAATTGTTGAAGCCTTGGCGTGGTTTGAAGGAATTGGAGGCACTTCCAAGGGTAGCTGTCACTTGTGTACAGGAAGCAAGAATTCCATGTCTGTACAAGTGCTGTTGCTCTGCAGCAACTTTAGCATCAATTTAATCTACATAATTTAACAGAGTGAGTGAAGGTATAAGGAATCCTGCTTACAACAACGAAGACTACTAAAGAACCAGAACGATGCTTCTCCACATTGAAGAGGATCAAAAAAGTAATTAAAAAGCACCATGGTCCTGTAGCGGTTAAATGCATTGGTTTGAAGGAATTGGAGGCACCTTCAAGGGTACGTAAAGTTCTCAGAAATGGCACCACCTCACTACCAAAAATAACTAGTGGTAAGTAAAGTATGAATGGTGTGTGGGTGTGCATATTGAAGGAGCTATGAAAGGTGTGTGAATGGTCAGTAACAATTGTTGAAGCCTTGGCGTGGCGTTACTGCTCATATGGTTATCCATATGCTAATTCAACGTGTTTGTTTGACATTGATTATTGTGTTGTCTAAACAGAAGTGAAATGTTGTTGTTTTCTTGAATCCCAAGATCCACTGGTTTGGGCCTATGCAGTGCTGATTGGTCTTCTAAGGTATGTTTGAGGCCTATATGGTCCCACTTGGTCTTCTAAGGTATGTTTGGGGCCTATGGTCACACTTGGTCTTCTAAGGTATGTTTGGGGCCTATGGTCACACTTGGTCTTCTAAGGTATGTTTGAGGCCTATATGGTCACACTTGGTCTTCTAAGGTATGTTTGGGGCCTATATAGTTCCACTTGGTCTTCTAAGGTATGTTTGGGGCCTATGGTCACACTTGGTCTTCTAAGGTATGTTTGGGGCTTATATAGTCACACTTGGTCTTCTAAGGTATGTTTGGGGCCTATATAGTCACACTTGGTCTTCTAAGGTATGTTTGGGGCCTATAGTCACACTTGGTCTTCTAAGGTATGTTTGGGGCTTATATAGTCACACTTGGTCTTCTAAGGTATGTTTGGGGCCTATATAGTCACACTTGGTCTTCTAAGGTATGTTTGGGGCCTATATAGTCACACTTGGTCTTCTAAGGTATGTTTGGGGCCTATATGGTTCCACTTGGTCGTTTAATGTTTTTTAAGTATGGTTTTGTTCTTGAATGGTATGATTGATTTGCTTGTTTTCTTTCAACCCCAGGTGCAAACCCTATGTGGCTGCAGATTTGTTTCTACTCATTGGTCAACTTAATGAACGTGAATACCCTGAGAAGAAGAGCCGACTAATGGTAGGTGTCACTCCTTTAATTTTTCTGTTAATACGTATAGGTGCAATTATGATATTGCTGTAGTCTTGTCACATGAGTTTTTTCAATCTATATTGTATACCAATGAATTTAACACATTGTTACTTTACTTCTTGACATTTCTGCATTGCAGATCATGTATTTCAATGGGCTTTACAAGCATAAGGTCATTGGGCGGGGCTTATAAAGGTCATTATGACGTCAGGGAGAGGAGTTATAAAAATGGGTGTGGTTTGAAAAAGGGGGAGTGGCTATGTTTCGCCCTGTCGCCCCTCCAACTTGAAAAGTCACCAGCCGCCACTGGCTATTGCGCATGAGTGCATGTGGGGCAGTGGGTTAGAGGGAGAGAGGGAGGGGAGAGAGGGAGGGGGGAGAGAGAGATAGGGAGGGAGAGAGAGAAAGGCAGAGAGAGAGGAGACAGAGAGAGAGGGGAGAGAGAGAGGAGACAGAGTGTGAGAGAGAAAGAGGAAGGGGGGAGAGAGGGGGGGTAGGGAGGGGAGAGAGACACTGAATAACTGGGAGAGAGGGAGAGAGGAAGGAAGAGAAAAAGAGAGGAGGGTGAGAGGGAGGAGGGAGGGAAGAGACAGGAGAGGGAAGGGGAGGGAGAGAGACAGAGAGCACACAGAGTGCAGATACAAGGCACAGAGAGAGAGAGAGAGACAGAGGGCGTACAGAGAGAGAGAGAAAGCGTACAGCGAGAGAGAGGCCACAGAGAGAGAGGGGGGCACAGAAATAGGAAGAAGGCGCAAAGAGAGAGGCAGCACAGAGAGAGACAGGACAGGCAATTAAACATAATATATGATACAGTAATTTATGACGAGCAAGTTACTAGCATTAACATAATGAAAATAAAAATTCTAGCACTCTTAAACTTTTTTTAAGTGTACTGTTTAATATAAAAGAAACGTATGTTTCAGTGGAACTTCCCTGTTAAAACTTTATATTTTAGGTAGATACAATGGGCAGCCTAAATGGCTACTGCTTCTTTGTTTGCTAGCTCATCCTCTTATGAAAAAGTATGGGGAGGATTATTTGTCTGAGACAGCAACAGCAAAACAGTAGCAGTAGATGGGCAATTTATTGCATAGAATAGTGAGCATATCAAATGTAAGGACCAGTTTTTATTGCATACTTATAATATATAAAATTAATGTCTTAGCACTATATCTTTGAAGAAAGCTATTGCTGGTGTGCAGTGTGATGTCCTAAGACATCATCAGCGCTACCGAATATGTAGGCACGTCACAAATCAAGGATAATAATAATACTCTGCCCTGCCTCCCCCATATCATGTGCACAATAGTATGACAAGCACTATTGATTTAGACTGAATTAATTATGAGGCCAGTTAGCAAAGAGCATGCTCTGCAGAGAAGCAATGGGAGTCAATCCCATAACCCTGGCTCTCCAAGCGTGAGGATCCTTCAGGTTATCTGGCCTGCATAATTTATTCACTCAGAGTTGATTGTTTTTGTCTCATATTATTGTGTGCATGACAACGAGGAAGGCAGGAGATGTGCAGCAGTATGCCGTTATGGGTGGTAAATATATCTTTAAATGTGTTTTTCTTACTACAGCCTTTCTTTACTGCTGTTTGCACATGTATTTTTAGTGTTAGTTTGCTCTCTCTCTCTCAATTGATCTACATGTCCCCCTCCCCCCTTAATATCACATGCATGTTCTCTCACAAGGCAGAGAGGAGACGCGGCAGTACTTCCCTTGTATTCCAAAACTCTTCTCCTATATATCACCCCTGTACAGCGCTACGGAATATGTTGGCGCGATATAAATAAAGATAATAATAATAATAATAATGTATTCTCCATTGCATCCACTCTAGTACCCTCATCGCAATCCACTTCACAATCCCAGTCTTTCAGTCTCTTCTCTTTTACCCATTACAGACTCTCCTCTCCCTCCACACCCTTTGGTTTATCCTCCACTTCCCCTTTTGTCTTCTCTTCATCATCTACTCTTGTGGTTTTTCCTCCACCACCACTCCCCTTAGATCTCTCTTCTTCTCCTTTTGCATCTTTCCTCCACAAACCACCCCTCCTTTTGATCTCTTCTCCCACGATTTGGGTCTTTCCCACCACTCTCTTTTGATCTCCCCTCCCTATAGTTTGGTCTCTCCGCCATCTTTGTTTTTCACCTCTCCTTTCAGCCTCTCCCCTATTTGTCTCTTTTACTTTCTCTATCTCTCTTCAGTCCACTTTTATCCTTTTCTCTGTGGACTTTAAAATTAACGATGTTCCAATATGCTAGTAAAAGACTATTAGAACTTACAGAGAGGTGGAAACCACCAAACCACTGAGGTACCGCTGACTAAAAACTGTACCCTTCTCTGGTGAGAGGTTTGCTTGGTACGTCTCCACCGGTTTTTGGCAAAACCAGAGTTCAAAATCAAATTGATTTCAAAATGGAGCCAAGGTATTATTTTAGGGGGAGAATTTCTTTAATGCATAAATAATTTCATGTTAGAAATCAGTTATATCACTACTTGATATATTATATTTTTCCCATAACACAAAATTCTCCAACAATAGAGGATTAAATAGTGATTTTCATTTTGTTACCTAAATTCAAAAATGCTATTATTCTTAGAGGGACTTGTCAAAGTAGTGTTTTATTATCCACTATGTTGAAGTGGGGGTTCCCTGGTAGTCCAGGGGTTTGGATTTGGTGCTTTCACCATTACAAATTAATTCACAAGAAAAAATAAAGTTTCCTCTATACAGAATGCACACTATTCAGTTACTAAGGCCCTCATTTAATTGCAATTTTGCCAATTGAATAGGGGTCTAAATAAGCACATAACATATTTTTTTAAATAAGTTTTTAGTTATTAAGCATCTATCCAAAAGCAAGGTTTTCACTAACTAAAAACTTCTTTAAAAAATATATGTTATGTGCTTATTTAGAGCACTATTCAATTGGCAAAATCGCAATTGAATGAGGGCCTAAGATTGGCAAACATAAAAGTGGTCATATTTAAGACATCATTTTTATTCTCATTGTTAAAAAAACTAAAAATCTTAACTAAAAAGTGGTTTGTATTAGCAGCAAGCATTATTTATAAATTAGCAGTGTCCATAGATTGAAAGAGTGCTTGAAAACAAATAAATTAACAATACTTACATATACATCCAATAATCATATATCAATAATATTTGTGCCAAATTCTAGTTTAAGACTGAAAATATGAATTATTGCAGTAAAATTGATTGTTATTCCATAACATATTTTAACCTACCAAAATGATGAAGTTCCAGAATTCTAACAAATCCCAGCTAACTGAAGTAAATTCTTCTGTATATATATGAGACAAAGATAAATCATTTCAGAACTTTTTCCACCTTTAATGTGACCTATAAACTGTACAACTCAATTGAAAAACAAACTGAAATCTTTAAGGTAAGGGGAAGAAAAAATATAAAAATAAAATAATATGGTTGCATAAGTATGCACAAGCCGACCCGAGTATAAGCGGAGGCACCTATTTTACCACAAAATACTGGGTAAAATGAGTGACTCGAGTATAAGCCGAGGGTGGGAAATGTGCTGCCCCCTGTGTCCCTCTTGTGCCCTCTGTGTCCCCCTCTCTCTCCTGTGTATCTTCTCCCCTTTCCCTTCCGTGTGTCTCTTCTCCCCTTTCCCTTCCCTGTGTCTCTTCTCCCCTTATCCTTCCCTGTGTCTCTTCTCCCCTTTCCCTTTCCTCTGTCTCTTCCAACCTCTCCCTTCCCTGTGTCTCTTCCCCCCTCCCTTATCACCCTCCTCAACCCCCCTCCTCATTCTCAACCCCCTCCTCAACCTCCCTCCTCAACCCCCCCATCCTCATCTTCCCTCCTCAACCCCCCATCTTCAACCCCCCATCCTCAACCCGACTCCTCAACCCCCCTACTCAACCCCTCCTCCTCAACCTCCCTCCTCATCCTCAACCTCCCTCCTCATCCTCCCTCCTCAACCCCCCTCCTCAACCCCTCTTCCTCATTCTCCCTCCTCAACCCCCCCATCCTCAAACCACTCAACCCCCCATCCTCAACCCCCCATCCTCAACCCCCCTCTTCATCCTCAACCCCCTCCTCAACCCCTCCTCCTCATCCTCAACCTCCCTCCTCATCCTCAACCTCAACCTCCCTCCTCAACCTCCCTCCTAAACCCCCCTCCTCAACCCCTCTCCTCAACCCCCCTCCTCAACCTCCCTCCTCAACCTCCCTCCTCATCCTCAACCTCATCCTCCCTCCTCAACCACCCATCCTCAACCCCCTCCTCAACCTCCCTCCTCAACCTCCCTCCTAAACCCCCCTCCTCAACCCCTTTCCTCAACCCCCCTCCTCAACCTCCCTCCTCAACCCCCCATCCTCATCCTCCCTCCTCAACCCCCCATCTGCAACCCCCCATCCTCATCCTCCCTCCTCAACCCCCCCATCCTCAACCCCCCTCTTCAACCTCAACCCCCCTCCTCAACCCCTCCTCCTCATCCTCAAACTCCCTCCTCATCCTCAACCTCCCTCCTCATCCTCAACCTCATCCTCCCTCCTCAATCCCCCATCCTCAACCCCCTCCTCAACCCCCCTCCTCAACCTACCTCCTCAACCTCCCTCCTCAACCCCCCTCCTCAACCTCCCTCCTCAACCCCCCTCCTCAACCTCCCTCCTCAACCTCCCACCTCAACCCCCCATCCTAAACCTCCCTCCTCAACCCCCCCTCCTCAACCCCCCCTCCTCAAAACCCCATCCTCAACCCCCCCTCCTCAACCCCCCTCCTCAACTTCCCCATCCTCCCTCCTCAACCCCCCTCCTCAACCCCCCTTCTAAACCTCCCTCCTCAACCTCAACCCCCCTCATCCTCAACCTCCCTCCTCAACCCCCCATCCTCAACCCCCCCATCCTCAACCTCCCTCCTCAACCCCCCATCCTCAACCCTCCTCTTCAACCTCAACCCCCCTCCTCAACCCCCCTCCTCAACCTCCCTCCTCAACCCCCCATCATCATCCTCCCTCCTCAACCCCCCATCTGCAACCCCCCCATCCTCATCCTCCCTCCTCAACCCCCCCATCCATAACCCCCTCAACCCCCCTCTTCAACCTCAACCCCCCTCCTCAACCCCTCCTCCTCATCTTCAACCTCCCTCATCATCCTCAACCTCATCCTCCCTCCTCAACCCCCCATCCTCAACCCCCTCCTCAACCCCCCTCCTCAACCTCCCTCCTCAACCTCCCTCCTCAACCCCCCTCCTCAACCCCCCTCCTCAACCCCCCTCCTCAACCTCCCTCCTCAACCTCCCTCCTCAACCCCCATCCTCATCCTCCCTCCTCAACCCCCCATCTGCAACCCCCATCCTCATCCTCCCTCCTCAACCCCCCCATCCTCAGCCCCCTCAACCCCCCCATCCTCAACCCCCCTCTTCAACCTGAACCCCCCTCCTCAACCTCCCTCCTCATCCTCAACCTCTCTCCTCATCCTCAACCTCATCCTCCCTCCTCAACCCCCCCATCCTCAACCCCCTCCTCAACCCCCCTCCTCAACCTCCCTCCTCAACCCCCCTCCTCAACCCCCCTCCTCAACCTCCCTCCTCAACCCCCCTCCTCAACCCCCCTCCTCAACCTCCCCATCCTCATCCTCCCTCCTCAACCCAACCTCCTCAACCCCCCTCCTAAACCTCCCTCCTAAACCTCAACCCCCCTCATCCTCAACCTCCCTCCTCAACCCCCCATCCTCAACCCCCCTCTTCTTTCTCAACCCCCCTCCTCAACCTCCCTCCTCAACCCTCCCCTCATCCTCCCTCCTCAACCCCCTCATCCTCATCCTCCCTCCTCAAGCCCCCCATTCTCATCCTCCCTCCTCAATCCCCCATCCTCATCGTCCCTCCTCAACCCCCCATCCTAATCCTCAAGCCCCCCATCCTCATCCTCAACCCCCCATCCTCAACCCCCCTTCTCAACCTCCCTCCTCAACCCCCCTCCTCAACCTCCGTCCTCAACCCCCCTCCTGAACCCCCCTCCTCAACCTAAACCCCCCTCAACCTAAACCCCCCTAAATACCTCCCCCTCTCCCCTCACTTACCTGCTTCTGCTCCGCCTCCGCTCCTTGACCCGGCGCGCATGTGACGTCACATGCGCGCCACGTCATTAGCATATACCGGGTGCCATATGCTAATGGCGTGGTGCGCATGTGACGTTACGTCATTAGCATATACAGGGTGCCGGCACCCGGTATATGCTAACGACGTGGCGCGCATGTGACGTCAAATGCGCGCCGGGTCAAGAAGGAGCAGAGGCCGGAGCAGAAGCAGGTAAGTGAGGGGAGAGGGGGAGGTATTTAGGGGGGTTAGAATGAGGAGGGGGGTTAAGGTTGAGGAGGGGGGTTGAGGAGGGAGAGTGAGGAGGGGGTTTATAATGAGGAGGTGAGGAGGATGGGTTGAGGATGAGGAGGGGGGAGGGAAAGAGACACGGGGGGTTAGAGAGACATGGGGGGGTCGAGAGACACGGGGGGGTTAGAGAGACACGGTGGGGGGGGGGGTAGAGAGACATGGGGGGTTAGAGAGACACGGGGGGGAGAGTGACTCGAGTATAAGCTGAGGGGGCCCTTTTTAGCCTTAAAGAAAGGGCTGAAAAACTCAGCTTATACTCAAGTATATACGGTAATACTTTGTTGAAGCACTTTTTGATTTTATTACAGCACTTAGTCTTTTTGGATATGAGTCTATCAGCATGGCACATTTTGACTTGGCAAGATTTGCGCACTCTTCTTTGCCAAAACACTCCAAATCTGTCAGATTGCGAGGGACATCTCCTGTGCACAGCCCTCTTCAGATCACCCCACAGATTTTCAATCGGATTCAGGTCTGGGCTCTGGCTGGGCCATTCCAAAACTTTAGTCTTCTTCTGGTGAAGCCATTCCATTGTTGATTTGGATGTATGCTTTGGGTTGTTGTCATGCTGAAAGATGAAGTTCCTCTTCATGTTCAGCTTTCTAGCAGAAGCCTGGAGGTTGTGTGCCAATATTGACTGGTATTTGGAACTGTTCATAATTCCCTCTATCTTAACTAAGGCCCCAGTTCCAGCTGAAGAAAAACAGCCCCAAAGCATGATGCTGCCACCACCATGCTTCACTGTGGGTATGGTGTTCTTTTGGTGATGTGCAGTGTTGTTTTTGCGCCAAACATATCTTTTGAAATTATGGCCAAAAAGGTTAACCTTGGTTTCATCAGACCATAACACCTTTTTCCACATGCTTTTGGGAGACTTCAGATGTGTTTTTGCAAAATGTAGCCTGGCTTGGATGTTTTTCTTCGTAAGAAAAGGCTTTTGTCTTGCCTCTCTACCCCATAGCCCAGACATATGAAGAATACGGGAGATTGCTGTCACATGTACCACACAGCCAGTACTTGCCAGATATTCCTGCAGCTCTTTTAATGTTCCTGTAGGCCTCTTGGTAGCCTCCCAGACCAGTTTTCTTCTCGTCTTTTCATCAATTTTGGAGGGAGCTCCAGTTCTTGGTAATGTCACTGTTGTGCCATATTTTCTCCACTTGATGATGACTGTCTTCACTGTGTTCCATGGTATATCTAATGCCTTGGAAATTCTTTTGTACCCTTCCCCTGACTGATACCTTTTAACAATGAGATCCCTCTGATGCTTTGGAAGCTCTCTGTGGACCATGGCTTTTGCTGTGGGATGCGACTTAGAAAATTTCAGGAAAGACCAACTAGAGCAGCTGAACTTTATTTGGGGTTAATTAGAGGCACTTTAAATGATGGCAGGTGTATGCTGACTCCTATTTAACATGATTTGGAATGTGATTGCTTAATTCTGAACACAGCTACATCCCCAGTTATAAGAGGGTGTGCATACTTATGCAACCACATTATTATTATTATTTTTTTTCTTCCCTCCACCTAAAATATTTCAGTTTGTTTTTCAATTGAGTTGTACAGTTTATAGGTCACATTAAAGGTGGAAAAAGTTCTGAAATTATTTATCTTTTTCTCATTTTTTTACAGCACAGAAACCTGACATTTTAACAGAAGTGTGTAGACTTTTTATATCCACTGTATGTATAAATATATATTTATTTAATAGTTATTTAATAATTCAACCTATTATTTAGTTTACAGTTGAATTAGAATATATATCCTTACATTGCCATAGTAGTCAAATTGGACTCCAACACTCTTAAAGGGGAAGTAACTATTTTAACATTAAGACCATATTAATATACTACAAAACTCCCTGCTCAATGTCATATCATCTAGTTAGCCATTATACAAAACACATCTTAAAGATAGATGATTATAATTAAACTAGGAAATTGCCCGTCAAAAATGACAGGAATAAAAGTGTAAGGCTGGCAATGCTGTTTGCCACACAATGTGAGGCTTTTTCTCCTCTGAGCACCTTTGGCGCTCATCGCGAGCCTCTCCCCCCGTGTACTTCAACATTCCTGCTTTGATGAATGATCACCTCCTGCAGGCTTTGCGAAACCCCATGATGAGCGCCTTCAGCGATCATTGCAACCAACTCCCGTTCGGGTGCTCATCGGGAGCCCCGAGATGAGCGCCTTTGACTCTCACTGCAAGCCTTTTCTCCCGCCTACTGTACGGGCCGCTCATTGCAGGGTTCGTTAACCTGCAAGTTTTGTGCTTGTGAATGCCATGTGTCTCTTTCCACCATCTCGCCCTGTCCCTTCCTTGTGTCTTTCTCCTCTGCGTGTCTGCTAAATGTTTGCGTGTTACGCGCTGAATGCAGTTGGTTTTCTTTTCAAAGTCCTGCGTGCCTGATGTTGTTCATGTGTGTTAATGTCTTCGCCATTGTGTATTTTCTAAGTCCTGCGTGCCTGGTGTTGCTCAGCCTCGTTTTTCTGTTTCCGAATTTTTACGTTTTTTCGGCAGCCATTTCTTTCCTCGCTTCAGCGATTTTCGATCGTTAAAAAAGACAAAATATGCCTCAAGTTAACTTGCAACCTCACTCACAGGCTCCCTGGCTCTCCCCCTGTGCTGTGAGTTAGTGTGTAAGTTAACTTGAGGCATATTTGTATGTTTTTGCAGGTTTTTCCAGTTCGGTGGTTTGGCCATTAAAGTCGTATTTTTGCGAGCCCGGCAGTCCATCTACGTGCTTCGGGTCCAAAGTCATACGGGCCGTAACATTGCAGCTAAGTCCCGCGTGTCTCAAGATGAGCACCAGCTAAGTCCAGCTTGTCCACCCCTGAAATGAGCACCTTCGGCGCTCATTGCAGCCTAAGTCCTGTGTGCTTCAACTTCTCACCTCGTTTCGTGAGGCTTGCAGTGCAATGAGCGCCTTTGGCGCTCATTGCAGCCTAAATAAGTCCTGCGTGCCTCAACTGCTCGCCTAGCTTCACGAGGCTCGCAGTGCAATGAGCGCCTTTGGCGCTTTTGGCAGCCTAAGTCTTGCGTGCCTCAACTGCTTGCTTCGCGAGGCTCGCAAATCATGATGACAACTCGCAGTATGACAACTATATATCTGATACAGTTTTACACCTATTGTAGTTGAATATATTATATTAAACTAGTAACTTGCTCATCATAAATGATGGTATGATATGTTATGTTCAATTGTCTGTTCTGTCTCTCTCTTTGCTGTCTCTCTCTGTGCGCCCACTCTCTCTCTGCTGTCTCTCTCTCTCCCTGTGCAGTCTCTCTCTCCCTGTGCACCCTTTCTTTGTGTGTGTGTGCTCTCTCTCTGCCCTCTGTCTTTCTTTGCACCCTCTATCTGCACTCTGTGTGCTTTCTTTCCTTCCCCCACTCTTTTCTTTCTCTTTTCCTCTCCCTCCCTCTCTCTCTCCCTCCCTCCCTCCTTCCCCCTCTCTCACTGTCTGCTTCCCTCCCCCTGTCCCTCCTCTCTATCCCTCCTTCTCGTCTACCTCTCTCCCTGCCTCCCTCACTCACTCTCTCTCTTTCTCCCTATCTCTCCCTCCTCTCTCTCTCTCTCCCTCTCACCCCTACTCTGCTTCCCTCCTCTCTCTCTCCCCCTCTCTCTCTCCCTCCTTTTCTCGTCTGCCTCTCTCCCTGCCTCCCTCACTCTCTCTCTTTCTCCCTATCTCTCCCTCCTCTCTCTCTCCCTCACCCCTACTCTGCTTCCCTCCTCTCTCTCTCCCCCTCTCTCTCTCCCTCCTTTTCATCTGCCTCCCTCCCTCTCACTGCCTCCCTCCCTTCCTCTCTCTCCCTCCCCCTCCCTCTCTCCCTCCTTCTCTCTCCCCCCAACGAATTGGCACATGCACAGTTGCTACCGTGCAAATTGGATGCAAACTACCATGACTGATTGTTACAATGCATTAAAATGTATTAGCTGACTGTGATTGGCCAAAACAAAATATTAATTTTATGCAAATTTTGGCAGAGATATCCAGGGGTGTTAACTAACAAAGACAACTGCTTGCAAATTCAAGAGATTTAGCAAACATCAGGGTGAGTTTATTAATGTTTATTTTGGTATTTTTTCATGCAAAAACATGTTTTCATACACTACTGATTCTCCTCCATTAGATGCATTCATAATCCAGGAAATTTAAATATACCTTTAAGAGAAAACGTAACAGATCTAACATAAATTTCTTATGAGCTTGATACTGTTTGCCTCTTTTATTGAGATGATAATCCTGATTTGTGTTGAATGTTAGAATACAAAGATTCCACGTCTGAAGATTTTTTTTATCTTTTGCGTACGATGTTAATGTCTCCACAAATTCTCTCGATATCAAATCTACATATCTGCTGGGATTTTCTGGTAAATTGTTAATTCCAGAGACAATGGGTCTTCTTGGTGGGTTAATGGGGTTTTTGTGGATCTTTTGGATATAATATAATGTGCCAAGGTTGGTGATATAGTTACGAAAAAATGATATTCTTGTTTATTAATAATTTTGTATTTAAATCCTTCTCTTAGAATAATTAACAGTTCTTGTTTAAATTTATCAGTTGGGATAATGGTTGATAACAGCTCTTCTCACCCAAAAGATAATAATTTTCCTTACCGTAGACTTCTGTTTCCAAAATTACCACCTTTATCTTAGTTGCTAATATTCTTCTTGGAGAAATGTTATCAACTCTGAGATTTTGTTGAAAGTTTCTCTAGATCACATGTAACATTTTGAAAAAAACACTTCTATATTGGAACTGATGGTTGGTCCAATCCATATGGCTTTTATGAGGAATATACTGGAATGGGTCCCCAGTTCTTCTTCAGTGGACAGCAATTTGTCTGACCTCTCTGTTTTGACCTACCCATCATTGGTGACCCTACATTGTATAGCTCACAGCTTCACTGAGGTACACAAGCTCCTTTACCGTGACAAGGTAGTGATCCAGAAGGGGGTTATCTTATAGGAGACTATATAATTCTGTCAGAGTCTTTAATATCCAGCTCCGTTCTTTTATAAGAAGGCAAGTTTCCTTGTAAATACATGTGTATCCATTCAAATAAATTGAACATCACTATTGGAGAGGTATGTGGTCATCTGGAAAGTAAACGTAAGCCAGACTGAAAATCAATACATTATCTATCTCTGATGTCTTTTTTTTCAGGGAGGGGGTGCTGGTAATCATTATTATTATTAACCTTCTCACTTTTGTCTGACATTATCCCTTTTTTGTAGGGTTGTTCCATGTCTGCCACTACAATTCTGATTGTAGTTGAACCTCTTCATTAGTTTGTCTTCAGGGATCGATGAGTCTTCTTGGTCTTTTAAAGAGAGAATGGAAAATGAGGGTTGGGTTGACAAATAGGAGTGAGTGGGGTACTTGATATTGAGCTATACCCATTCAACATGCCACTGACACAGGAGTAAATTGATTATTGAAGAACTGATATGTTAATAACAGTGTGTTCTTGGATATTTGGGTTGGTCAACAGAAGGCCCCTGATTCCATAACTGTTGAGAACCAAGAAGTTGGTGCCAAGATAATTTCACTGTGCAAACTAGATCTGTACTGACCCACATTGGGCTCTAGAGCCATGATTTGCTGATTCCTATTCATTAGTGTAGGACACAAATGACTGAACCCTTTCTTCCCAAAGAGCATGACTGGTAACCTTATGTGTTGGAAATACAAATCACAACCCGTATATGGCTGAACACATATATTCCTAATTGAGTAACTCTTAAAACATTGCTGTCACCACAAGAACCAACACAAATGATACAATTTATTTAATCCCTATGTCTGTATTGTCTATTTATTATTATCTGTCATCATATATAGTATTTTTGGACCTTAATCTGTAGCTATGTGAGTTTCCTTTATATATTTTAACCTTTTGTTTAACACAGTCTAGGTTGCAAATATTGAACAATTAGTCATCATTGGTAATTGTTATAACCAGTGCTTGGTGGGTAACAGGTAAAAATCACAAACCTGAATGTAAGTTTAGTGTAAGGAAATGAAAAGTTTTATATTGTTCATTTGATAAAATATTTGTTATTACAAATATTTTTAAATTATACCATATTTGGAACCTCCACTGTATCCCTTTAAGAGCAATACCATTCTACTCTACTTTGAACCATGTAAAACTGGTTAACATTTGGGAAGAAAACCCTTCTAATATGGTTCAGAATTATATATTAGTTATTTGTTTGTCTTATAAAAGCGAAACGCACAAACTAAGCATTGTCTTCTGACATACCATACTGAGCCAATATGTATATGTGAAGACCAAAATGCTTTTGGCAGGATTGCCACCTTTAGGTGCTAAATGCAGCTTTACCAGAAGTTTTAAACACTTTCTGTCGGCCAAATGATTAGTTAAGGTTGGAGAAATAAATTGAATGTAACTAAGCAGAATGTCCTTCGGGTTCTCGTTATCATTAATTTCAGACTCATTGAGCTGTATGCACCTCTCAGTGTAACCAGCTGTTATAACACACTTGGAGTGGGTACAGCTAGGACTGGTGCGTTTGCCCCGCTGAGTAACTGTGGGAATGTGTAAGTTACGCTGAGTATATACATGAAAGTTTATGAAACATTCTTCTAGTGGTTTTGGCAAAGAACAGATTTTCTTAAATTATAGTAGAGCCTTTTTTTCTTAGTATCATAAATACTTTCTGCTTCGTGGGGTGGTTCGCTGAACATTAACCCATTTGGTGTAAGTTGGTTGTACTGGACTAAGTGTTTATAGTGAGCCAGGTATGTGCCCTATACTTCAAAATCTAGACTTTAAATGGCTTTGAAACTCTGTACTAGATTTATCTCTATTTATAAATACTCTGTAATATATACTGTATTTATCGGCGTATAACATGCACTTTTTCTCCCTGAAAATAGGGAGCAAATGATAGGTGCGTGTTATATGCCGATATTCCCCCCCCCTCCTCATCCTCAACCTCCCTCCTCATTCTAACCCCCCTCCTCAACCTAAACCCCCCCCCTCAACCTAAACCCCCCCCCCCCCCCTCCTCAACCTAAACCCCCCTCCTCAACCTAAACCCCCCTAAATACCTTCCCTTCACTTACCTGCTTCGGCTCCGGCCTCCGCTCCGCTCCTTGACCCGGCGCGCATGTGACGTCACATGTGCGCCACGTCATTAGCATATACCGGGTGCACCCGGTATATGCTAATGACGTGGCGCGCATGTGACGTCACATGCGCGCGCGCCGGGTCAAGGAGCGGAGGCCGGGGCAGAAGCAGGTAAGTGAGGGGGAGGTATTTAGGGGGGTTTAGGTTGAGGAGGAGGGGGTTTAGGTTGAGGAGGGGGGGTTTAGAATGAGGAGGGAGGTTGAGGAGGGGGGGTTGAGGTTGAGGATAGGGGGGTTGAGGTTGAGGAGGGGGTTGAGGAAGGAGGATGAGGATGGGGGGGTTGAGGGGGTTTGAGGAGGGAGGTTGAGGAGGGGGTTAAGGATAGGGGGTTGAGGAAGGAGGATGAGGATGGGGGGTTGAGGACGGGGGTTGAGGGGGTTTGAAGATGGCGGGTTGAGGAGTGGGTTTGAGGAGGGGGTTGAGGAGTGGGTTTGAGGAGGGGGTTGAGGAAGGAGGATGAGGGGGGTTGAGGGGGTTTGAGGATGGGGGTTGAGGAGGGAGGTTGAGGAGGGGGTTGAGGATGGGGGGGTTGAGGAGGGAGGATGAGGAGGGAGGTTGAGGAGGGGGTTGAGGATGAGGAGGGAGGTTAAGGATGAGGAGGGAGGTTGAGGAGGGGGGTTGAGGATGAGGAGGGGGGTTGAGGATAAGGAGGGGGGTTGAGGTTGAGGAGGGGGATTGAGGAAGGAGGATGAGGATGGGGGGGTGGAGGAGGAGGTTGAAGATGAGGAGGGGGGTTGAGGAGGGGGGTTGAGGTTGAGGAGGGGGGTTGAGGTTGAGGAGGGGGGTTGAGGAAGGAGGATGAGGATGGGGGGTGGAGGCGGGGGTTGAAGATGAGGAGGAGGTTTGAGGAGGGGGTTGAGGAAGGAGGATGAGGATGGGGGTGGAGGAGGGGGATGAAGATGAGGAGGGGGTTGAAGATGAGGAGGAGGTTTGAGGAGGGGGGTTGAGGTTGAGGAGGGGGGTTGAGGAAGGAGGATGAGGATGGGGGTGGAGGAGGGGGTTGAAGATGGGGGGTTGAGGAGGAAGGATGAGGAGGGAGGTTGAGGATTTTACTTCAAAGTTCTTTATTTGAATTTTCTTTCCCCCCCTGAAATTTCCTTCTTAAAATGAGGTGCGTGTTATACGCCGGTGCGTGTTATATGCCGATAAATACGGTATATATTATTAACCTTTTTTTGTAATGCGCCAATATATTCCGTACAGAAAATGAACAGTACATTTGTAATTCTATTCGAATGTCTAAAAATAAGTTAAAAAAACATACGCTTAAAAGGAGCCATGTATATCCACATACATTGTGTTCTCATTTGCATGTCCCCACCCAGAGTGCAGTGCAATGACTGTATTTTTGGGAAACCTGAGCAGAAAATACGTTTTTTAACTTTTTTTTAGACATTCAAATAGGATTACAAATGGATTATTCATTCTCTGTACTATTGTACTCTGTACCGTGGAGGGCTTCTATCACTCTTCAGCCCACCATAAGTTAAAGGAAGTTTGATATGGTTATGGATTGCAAGAGCGAACCCTTTGTGGGCACATTTGCATGTCCCTGCCCAGGTTCCCAGAAGGCAGAGTAATAACTGTATTTCTCGGAATTCTGAGCATGAAACAAGTTTTTATTAACTTGTTTTAGACATTTAAATGTGATCACAAATGTACTATATATATATTTTAATATATATATATATATATGTAAATATATATATGTGTATATATATATATATATATATATATATATATATTTAAATAAATATATATATATATATATATTCATATATTCATTTTTGACAATAATATTATCATAACTTTTTATTTATAATGCACCAACTAGATCAAATTAAAAACAAATTACGTAAATTAAATTATGAGACTTGGTATGACAGGGATGAGGTTCCTATTCACAAGCATTTACAATCTGGCTGATGTTTATCTTGTACAGAATTTTTATTTTTTTTAAATAAACAAAGGAAAATAACAACGTGTGCTTAAATGAAATATATGTGGTATACTTCCACTTGGAATGTTTACTTTTATTTATTGTACTTGGAGTTTCTGCTACACTTGTATATATATATTTTAATTTAGTTTGTGATTTTACTTTTTTTAGGAACGCAGCTGTTCTCTTGTCCATCTGAATGAAGCCCATAAACCACTGATGGTCAGGAAATCACACTTTGTGGCTCTGGTATACAAAGAGCCCCATTAAATTGCTCAGAGTTTAGAAATCGTAGCCCGTAAAGGAGCCTGCAAGACTTACGGCTATTAAATTGGCCTCTTTCAGCTACCCGTAAACGATCTGCGGGTTACAGGTGGAAAAACCCTATGGACTGTCTAAATCTGAACTCTGTTCCAAGCCTTTGATCTGTCAAGCACGTAAATGTTACTATCGCAAATCACTATTAGATTGCTACGAATCCCCAAGGACGCACTGGCATTCAAACCCATAAACGACAAATGGAGCCCAAAATTCTGCAAGTACTAGATAGGACCCGCAAGGGGGTTAAAGTCCTGACCATAGTACTGTAAAAACAAATATAAACACAATACTGTATTTTAAATTAAAGGGAAATTGATGTAAGGTATTAATATTAACATTATTCTCAAGCCCGCAAATTGTGTTGATACATATGATAGAACTCCCATTGTCAAGAATATTATATTTATTTGATTATTTCATACTGCGTTTTTTCTGGAATGCGGGTGCGATCTCAATTCGGACTTCAAAACTGTAGGAGATTGAAATTTAACCTCCATGTTTTAGTGACATAATGATGACGATCTCTTTTACTATTGGCTCAGTTTAAACCTGTAACCTTGGATCTAACTAATTATGTTCACGGTCGCAAATGGAACGTGCGGAAGCATGGTTTACGGATTTGGATAGCAGCCACGTATGTTGCGGGCTTGTCTAATTTAATCGCTCTGAAATTCTGCCAGATTGCAAGCAGGCTTTGCAGCTGTACCAGGGCCGCTGTGGGCTTCAAATTTAATAGGGCCCAAGGTGTCTTTCATTTGCATGTTTAATGATATTTTTATCAGAATATTTATATACAGTATGTGATAGCTTGTAAACAATAACAAACATCACATATAATAGTTGTCAAACTACGAATCGGCGTCACACTTTGCGAGCTCGCAAAGCGAGCTCACAAGAACTGCGTCCCTCGCAAAGCAAGGGGCAATTTGGGCCGCAAATGCGAAGCGAGGGGCCGCATTTGCGGAGGTCATTTTTTCCCACACCCCCCTTCTCCTGTATCTCTTCCCCCCCTGCCTCCCCTCTGGCTCTTTCCTCTCCCTCCCCTGTCTCTTTCCCCCCTTGTACAGAAATCAGTACAAATAGTTTGTAAAGTGCGCATGCGATCCCCTGGAGAGTTACGCACACTTTACAAACTATTATAGTGATAATGGCACCACCATATACAATGACTTCTCACATAGATGTCTCACTATAGAGGCATTTATGCAATAATATCTGTCAGATGCTACTTTACTTTCTTATATGTACTCCCAGGCAATCAGAGTAATTAATATATTTATGACCTGGTAGTTATCATTTTGTGTGTCTTAAAGGCATATCTAAATTTCCCTTTTCTTATCTTTTTCTAATCTAACACATGCTACTTATATCAGACACACAAATTACATAGAGTCATTCTAGACACATACAAATTAATTTAATTTGAAAATAAAATGTGTTTCCCACACCCCAGAGCTGCTTACATTGGCACCCGGTACCTACCAATAGAAGCACTGCATTCAAATATGGATTTGAACCCTTTACTAACCTTCAAGCCAGCAGCAGCTCAATGCAGAGATCTACAGATCAGTGTCTGACTCCTCCCCCTTCCTTCTACAGGGGAACTACACATAACAATGATTCCTTCCTGCACAAACTGCCATAATTGATTATGACATTGCATTAAAATGTATAGCTGCCTGTGGTTGGCCAAAACATATTATGAATGTTATGCTAATTTTAGCAGTGACTTTCAGGGGTGTCAACTCACAAAAGCTGCCGCTTGCAAACTCAAGAGATTTAGCAAACATCAGAGTGAGTTTGTAAATGATTATTTTGGTATTTTATCATGCAAGACAATGCTTTCATACACTACGTATTCATAATCCAGGAAACAAAGATGAAAAAGCCAGTTTGCCTCCAAAGCCAGGAGGCCATCAACATCCAATGGTCTGCAGAGTAACCCAAAGTACTTAAAACTGCACTGTACCTTTCCTTCATGTTTTTCAGATTATTTCAATGGTGAATAAAAAGGAAATAGGGGCTTCAATATTTATTCCTCTTGCTAGCCTCTTAGCCCCCCATCTCTAAAACGTAAAACTCCTGGCCAGCTACAGTCTCATGCGCCTCTGAACACTCTCTGTTCTCTCCTAACGCTCTCTGTTTTCTGTCACCCTTGTCTTTTTTAAGTATTTCTGTGCATGAACATGTGTTTCTCATTACATTACCATTAGCCTAGTAGTTATTTCTGTTCTGTTTTATGACTTTTAACCCTTTGGCTGTGAGAGACGCTGTCAGCACTTTTGGCTCATTATACATGACCATGCTCTGCACTTCTCTCCAGGATATAAGTGGTTATTATGATTGTTGCTGCGGATTGAGGAGAACAGCCCCTCATTGAATCCCAAATTGTTTTCATTGCCCTCCTTCTCCCCTGTTTGGTGGGGGCACTGCACAAGGCTGGGGGGGGGGGTGTAAATTCTTTATTTTAAGATGTTTTTGTTGGCTTCAGAGTAGAATGTGTCAGTTTCAAGGTCTTTATTTCCCAGAGAGGGAAATCTGTCATCAAAAGAGGTGCAGCCTTTTGTTTAACAGCCTCATTATTACAGATGTGTCAGGGATTGCGATTTAATAGCCCTGTGATGTACCACTGGGCCTGACCCAACAGGACTCAATAGGAATGACTACTGAGCAGAGATATGGGGTCTGTGAAAGGAAGGGTCATGGTCAGAGGACTCTCGGATTACATGGCTCTCAGGACTGGATAATGGTTAAATATCATAGCTGGGATCTAGACGCAAGCAGAGCTGAATGGCTTCTTGTGTAGTTGTAGGATATTAAAGGTCCACTGCCGTTTAGGATGCACTTTAGGAAAACATTCTCATGTTTGTAAAATATGGAACAAACTACCAGCATTAGCAAATAATTTGTGAGCAGAAAAGAAAATGTTAGAGTAAATCTTTGTTTCATCAGATTCTGTTAGTCTAATGACCCTTCCTTTCACAGACCCCATATCTCTGCTCAGTAGTCATTCCTATTGAGTCCTGTTGGGTCCGGCCCAGTGGTACATCAGGGTCATGTGATTTATGCAACTAGAAATTAGATAAGTTGAGTTACTGCGGCATCGGTGGTAGGTAAGGCAATTTTACCATCAAAAGTGGGAGGTAGATATTAAAAGGTTGACGACCCCTGCTTTACATGATTGGATATAATAGCTAGGAAATTAAAGGCTGTTTTTATTTTATTAATATTCTAAAACATTTGATTCATTTTAGTTTTTTAATGCAGATCACTGAATATAATGGTCTATAGCAGGGGTGGGCAAGTTCTGTCCTGGAGGACCGCACACAAGCCTGGATTTGAAGATATCCTTTCTGTGCACAGGTGAGTCAATCAGGATGATTTAAGAAGAAGGATATCATCAAATCCAGGCGTGTTTGGCCCTCCAGGAGCGAACTTGCCCACTCCTGGTCTATCGTGTCCCTTTAAATCCATGATATAAAAGAAGTATGTGTTAATATTTTTGAATACACACTTTATGAAAATAACGGCACATTGGTCCAGCTGGATCAGTCTTGAGAAATAAATTGGGTGACATACATGGCAAGACCTCCTTGTTGTTACAGCCTCTCGACTTCTCCAGTAATCAACCTTGGGCTTCAGATATTGAAAGTAAAGCAGCCTAAGGATAGAGAACAAGGCCGGAGTCAGCAGTAGAAGTCAAACATACTAAAATTAGCAAAACAATAATGATTTAACCAACTATTTTCCTAAAACACAGCAGTGTTCACATCACAGATGACGACTCTCTCTCTCTTGTTTTTCCCCCCCGTCCCAATTAGAGCATTTTTGAGGTTTCTCTCCACTTGGCATGCAGATCCTTCTGATTAGCCGCAAATTAATTTCTGGAACTGTAAGAAAATCTTGCACAGACCCAAAAAACCACATAACTCACAGCAAATTCTTCCTCCTCTCATTGTGCTCTGGAACTCACTGTGGGAAAGAAGAACCAGAAAGAATGTGTTGAGAAAAAATTCCAAAATACTCTCATGTCTTCCAATGGCAGAACCGTTAAATACTGAACATTCTTGTGTGCTTCTTTGCCTGCTATTGTGTTGTATTGTGTGGGACACTATCCAGATGTAACTGTGACTACTTGTTTCATTGGTAGTATAGATGACCAGGGGATGATACCCTCTGTGCTCATGCATAGTACTTATTGAAAGAATTGCTTTAAACAAATATATATTTGAAAACTTTGATTCTAAATGCACAATTAGGCAGGGGAAAAAGTAATACAAATATTTTTAAAAGGGCCATTTACCTCACCGTAAGCGCTCTTCATGGTGTGAAAGAGCACAAGATTCTATGTTAAAATGATCTATTTTAAAATTGCACTGATAACAGCTAAATAATCAAAAAATTTAAGTCTGTTTATATACAAAGTGTATCCTGCCTGCTGACTGTTGCATGAGTAATAACAGATAGCAGAGCACGTGGTGAAGACAGTGATTGATAGCAGTTTTGATAGCAAGGACTGCACTGACCAGTTAACCCATAACTGACCTGTTTAGGTGATTCCAGCATGCCATGCTCTGCACAAATGTATTTTTTAAGGTTACATTTTTTTTTCTCTTTTGCCCACTATACGGAGCTGTAGCTGTGAGTCTGGCAGTGGGCAGTCAGTGACACGTAGAGACACGTTATTTTATTTCTCAGTGAAAAATGTACATACGGTAATTAAAAAAAAATCAAAAAGTATTTTAACATGCTTTTATGTGATCTTCACTATAATGTGGCCCAAATTGTGCTGAATTAAGTGGCCCTTTAAATTAGAAAAACATATGTTGATGGCTCTGCCTGTCCCTGGAAGCATCCATGATGCTTAGATGAAGGATACATGGATGATACAGTATTTTACAATTCTGCTGGAGCAGGGCTTGTAGTTTAAATTGTATCAGCATGCTTCTGAGCATGTATTGGGGTAGGTATCAAATGCTAAAAGCTACACCCAGTGGTATAATAATCCCTTTTCCCCACTTCTCCTCTCTGCTGACAGACAAACTCAACCCCAGGGTCGAAACCGGAAGTAGGTGCTAAAATTAAGTTTTTTTATTAAAATGCTTTTATGCTCATGACTTACACAGCAACTAAGATTATTTGTTACAAATGTCACAAACATGATGTTTATCCTAAAAACCAATGGTCCTTTAATAGGACACTGAGGTCACACATTTGTATTTTAAGAGATATATTTTAAAGATTACAAAAGATAACAAAAATGTATTTTTAAAACTCTGGAAATGCAGCTTTGCAACAAAGTCAGTGCATCATATCAGGGTGTTTCAAGCAGCATTCAAGTTTAGAGCACTATGGAGAAATCTGTTTCAACCAAAAACATTATCCATATTTTTTCTGTGGTATTTTTGCAAAAGCAGATTGCAGGTAAATATTTTACCACTCATTTTTCATGCAAAACAAACACTCTGCTTATGTCTTTTTGTCTACCTTTTTTTTTCTGCTAGTTTTCCTTGGATCTGAGGTATAGGCATGGCCGGATTACCCATTAGGCCAACTAGGCAGCTGCCTAAAAGCGCTTTCTAATGAGGAGCGCCACTTTAAAAAAAAATGGCTCCTGGCGTAAAAAAAATAAAATGCTTCAGTAGGCGGTAACCACCTAGAACAAGAGAGTTACAACAGGAAAAGGAACTTAAATGCACAGAAAAGACAAAAATGTGTGCATACCTTGCGTACTCACTAGCAGGGGCTCCTCCACTTCACTGCCCAGGGGCTCCAAAAAGATAGATCCGGCCATGGGTATAGGCACTGGTGTATTTAGGTTTTATGCTGTCCTATGCCAATTTGTGCACTCACCACTGTGTGTATATGAATATATGGTATGTTAGAAAGTGTCATGTACACTTACAGACAGAAATATCACTACATTTAAACATCTCTGGGCATATACAAACATATTTCAAGGACTGCACTGCATCTTCAGGCAGCATGTGCCATGTGAAAATGTGCTTCCCTAGGCCTGGGCCTCATGCACCCCTACAGAAACACGCCCCTGGTTATAGGGTAATCGAACTAGTATTTGTCCTATTATCAAGTATTCTTTCAATAGAACTGAATAGAAATTTTATAGAAATTCACAGTTCCTCCCGTGTGTCTCATCCTGTTATTAGCATAAGTAAATGCCTGCTACCTTTAAAGCAAACTTGAATAAAACCACTGAAGATTATATGCAGTATTTATTTTTGGTAAACTTTCTGAAACTGTTTTGTGCATTATGAATATGTTTTTAATACAATAAATATGAAACTTCAGGGATCCTTTTAGGACGGAAATGAATTTGCTTGTTGGTGGTCCAGGAGGCAGCAGAATCTATAAAAAGAAGACGTTCTCTATCTTGAAGATTAGTGGACATTAGGGAAAAAGTTGGGGAAAATGTTTTTGGTCTGATACAGTATGGGATGAATTTTATCAGACAAGATCCACCCTATAGCAGGAATATGGGGATACTAGTTCCAAAGCTAATCAGCTTCAAACTGAAGCCAAACAATTTAAGGTGATAGCCTATATTTAAACCCCTTTCCATCAGCTCTAATTCTTAGCCATATTTAAACAGTGCTTACCTACAAATGTAATAGTCTCATTTATTTTGAACACAAAAGAAAATAAGAGAGTGTTTGCACATTTCCCTGACTTACACATTATTATTAGTAATATTTCTATTATTATTATTATTATCATTATTATTATTATTATTATTATTATTATTATTATTATATTGGTAGATCACCAGCAGATTCTTCGGCACTAGTGGTACAATAAACACATGGATACCTTTTGTATATACATTTAAATTCAGTATAAATAAGAAAACAGAACATATGTACATACACCTTGAAATATGTCACAAACTAACGGTCCTGACTGTACAATCTAAATACATATTATTTGCTCTTTTACTTTTGTTATCCTTTAAATCACATTGCAATGTGTCGCCGCTACTCTCACTTTGCTCTCTGATTCCCTGATTTAGACAGCAGGGGGCAGATGTTTCCTTCACTCGCTTTCCTTCATGTGCAGTACAGTTAGAGCTGAGAGAGACACAAATGTCCCAAGATTCACTAAGCTTCACAGGGTCTGCAAATCACATCACAGTGCTGTATATTTCTTATGTATAAAACTGACATTGCAGAGAAGCACTAGTTACATTCCTTAGGTTCACATTTTTTGGTATCTTAAATATACACATTTATTTTACAGCATCCACCATAATATATAATATATATGAATAAATATATATATATATATATATATATATATATATATATAAATAAATAATAAAATTATAAAAAAAAAAAATATATATATATATATATATATATATATATATATATATATATATTACACCTTGGAACCCGTTTCAGACGGCAGGTTGATTTCCAAAAAGGTTGAATTCCAAGGTAGCATTTCCAATAGGGATCAATGCAAATTTAAATAATCCTTTCCGAGACCCAGAAATTCCATATTAGTTTGAACTGATGGTGTTCTTTCTTGATAAAAAAACCTTAAAACTAAACAGACATATATATATATAAAAAAGTATGATCAAATAAAATAAAATTTAACTTAATTTTATATGTACTGAGAGGATTTGAGGGCCTAATGGGATGGTGGCGTTGTAGAGGAGGAGTAGGTAGGTTATTGCTTGGAACTTTGGTTCTTATAGGCACAGGCTACCCTTTGATTCTTATAAGTGTCCCTCTGTATCAGCTGTAGTGCTGCCCTCTCCGTCAGACACTGTCCACAATAGTGTTGTATATATGTAGTGTTGTAGATATGTACTATATCTGACATATTGAGCTCTAAAATACTATATATATATATATATATATATATATATATATATATATATATATATATATATATTGTTTTCTATACTGAGAGCAGGCGGTCTAGCAATAAGCTACTGACCTACTGACTGATTTTGCTGTCACATTCCCATTTGTGCGGGTCGAAGCTTTCTCTGTATTCACAGTCTCCTCTCATTCGTAGAACTGGGCCAGAAGAAAAAAATATGATAGATTCACTTAAGCATAATTGCATATAATAGGTTCTAAATTAAATAATACTATAAATAATAATAATTATTATTTAAAGGTTATTTTACATTCTAAAAACATTTTCCATGTTATCAAGTATAGTTCTTCAAAAGAGTAGAAGCAGGACAATCATATTGCTGTTGATAAAATATCTGTACCAAAGAGTGTATTGATAGTATAGGCTAGTAGTTAAGGAAGTGCAAAAATTTAGAAAAATCCAACATTACAAGTAACGTCTCTTTACAAAAATTGCATTAACAACTAAAAGGTATATTGCTAAATTGTTTATTCTACTGCAAAGTACAATATGCTGGGTCATAGTGACTATATAAACCAGATAATTTTACTAACATCTAACTGTTTAATAACATCCATGGTCCCATATTTTGTGAGTGAATTCTGATATCAAAATGTTTCCATTTTTAGTTAATTTAATCTGTGTAATTTAGAAATTCTGTATAGCTGAGAAAATGTGTGCACTTTTGAGACTGTTTTAGATGGAGAATTATTTTGAGTTCCCTATTTAAATGAGTGGAGGGTGATCTTTTTGTTGTTTATTCGTTCAGTCATGTCCAACTCTTTGTGACCCTATGGACCGCAGCACGCCAGGTACATCTGTCAGTCACTGCCTCTCTGAGCTTGATTAACTTCTTGTTCATCGCTTCAAGATCTCATCTATCCATCTCCGTCTCGGTTGTCCCCCTCTTCGTGTGCCTTCAATCTTTCTCAGCATCATAGTCTTTTCTAGGGAATCCTGTCTTCTCATGATATGGCCAAAATATTTGAGCTTCAGCCTTATGATCATATCTTCCAGTGAACAGTTTGTCTTGGTTTCCTGAAGTATTGATTCATTAGATCTTCTTGCAGTCCAAGGGACTCTAAGCAGTTGTTGCCAACACCACAATTCAAGGGCATCAATTATATGACTCTCAGCCTTCTTTATCATCCAGCTCTCAAATCCTTATGTTACTACTGGGAATACCATAGATCTAACTATGCGGTCCTTTGTTGATAGTGTAATGTCTTTACTTTTTGCTAGCTTGTCGAGACTTGCCAAAGCTTTCCTCCCCAGAAGCAAACTTTTTTAATTTTATGGCTACAGTCATCATCTGAGGAGATCTTGGATCCCAGGAAAAGCAATCTGTCACTGCCTACATTTCTTCCACATCTATTTTTCAGGAACTGATATTGCCATTTGCCATGATCTTTGTCTTTTTAACGTTGAGCAGCAGGCCAACTTTTGCACTTTCTTCTTTTACCTGCGTTAATAGGTCCTTTAGTTCCTCCTCACTTTCAGCCATCAGAGTAGTATCATCTGCATATCTGAGGTTTTTGAGATTTCCTCCAGCAATATTAATTCTGGCTTTGGATTCATCCAGTCCTCTCTTATGCATGATGTACTCTGCATATAGGTGGAATAAATAAGGTTACAATATACAACCCGGTCGCAAACCTTTTCCGATCTTGAACCATTCTGTTGTCCCATGTTCGGTTCTGACCGAGTCTTCTTGGTCCAAATACAGATTACTGAGAAGGTGGATGAGATGATCTGGTACTCCCATTTCCTCAAGAACTTGCCACATTTTGTTGTGATCCACACAGTCAAATGCTTTAGAATAGTCTATGAAGCAGTAGTAAATGTTTTTCTGGAACTCTCTTGCTTTCTCTATTATCCTTTGGACATTGGCAATTTGATCTCTTGTGCCTCTTCCTCTGTGGAATCTGGCTTGCACATCTGGTAGTTCCTGGTCCATAAATTGTTGAAGCCTAGCTTGTAGGATCTTAATCATTACCTTGCTTGCATGTGAAATGAGTGCAATTGTTTGATAATTGGAGCACTCTTTGGTACTGTTTTTTGGGGGATTGGGATGTAGACTGACCTTTTCTAGTTTATTGTCCACTGTTTAGTTTTCCAAATGTGTTGGCATAAGGCAAGCAACAGTTTCACAGCATCTTCCTGTAAAAGTTTGAATAGTTCAATTGGGATTCCATCAACTCCTTCACCCTTGTTATCACCAAGGAATCCTAGGATCCTAGGGCCCATCTCTCTTCACTCTTCAAGATGTCTGGCTCCAGCTCATTGGAGAAACTATTGAGGTCATCACTGCTGAATAGATCGTCAGTGTATTCCTGCCACCTCTTCTTTATCTGATTTGCTTCTGTTAAGTCCCTACCATTTTGGTCTTTTATCACGCCTACTTTGGCATGAAAGGTTCCTTTGAGATCCCTAATTTTCTTGAAGAGATCTCTGGACTTTCTTATTCTGTTATCTTGTTTTATCTTTACTTCGCTCACTGTTGAAAGTCTCCTTGTCTCTTCTTGCTATCCTCTGGAATTCTGCATTCAGTTAGCAATATTTTACCACCACCTTTCACTTTCCTTCTTTCCTGGGCTACTTCCAAAACCTCATTAGATTGCCAGTTTGCCTTCTTAGTTTTCTTTATTTTGGGGATATTCTTTGTTGTTGTTTCCTGGATAATGTTGCAAACTTCGGTCCAAAGTTCTTCAGGCATTATATCTTTCATGTCTAGTCCCTTAAATCTATTCTTTACTTCCACTGCATATTCACAAGGAATATTATTTATTTCGTATCTACTTGGTCTGATGATTTTCTCTCTTTTCTTCAGTTTAATTCTGAACTTTGCAATAAGAAGCTCATGGTCTGAGCCGCAGTATGAGCGACTTTAAGCTCGACTCAGTTACAGCTTATAGGGTCGGTCAATCTCGTGCCAAAGCATGCTGTTTCTAACCACCTTCTGGCAGCGGAACGACCACCACTGCAATAATGTGTTGCAGAAAACTACACTGGGCACAGCCCAACATGAACAAGAGATAGGAGGGAGGGGATAAATAAAACAAAATGGAGCTGGCCATACAAAAGGAGGAAGTCATGACCTGCCTTTACTGGGTGCTGGATTTGTCTGAGAACTGAGAGCCTTGGGTACCTCCTTAAATTACCCAGGGGAGCTCCGTCCACAGACCTCCCCAGTCCTTCGTGCTCCAGAGTCAGATCATTCCACCCTTATGACCACTTATGTCGCTTAATTGAGATTTTGATGACAAAGTCATTTTTAGACAAAGTACGCCTTACAGCAGGATTAAGCAATCTTTCAAATGTGCAGTGCCGAATCCTAATTTATTTGATATTATTCAAGGTATAAAGTATCAATACATTATAATGTTTAGAGCAGCGGTGGGTATCAGGGTGCTTGGAGGCCACATGTTCTCTGGAGTGGGCCAGTACACCTCTTTTCAACAATACACAATCTGTTTTATCTCACTAGCAAATAATACCTAATGGTACTTCTAAATACTTACCTACACCTTTAATACCAATAACATTAATAGTACCTCTTTCCTACACTCATTTTATAATTTTGCTTTTGGTGAAAATAAAAATATTTAAAGTATTGTGAGCCCCTTTTAAGGACTCTGGAGCTGCACATGAGGCCCTTTAATTGAAATAGGTTGCCTGTCACTGGTTAGGAAGATTAATATATATATAATTAAATAGTTTTTCTATGTAAAGAAAATATATGGTTAATAAGTAGTAAAATGAAAAGCAAATATATACCCTGGCTTTACTTTTCTGAGGTTTCCAATGTGCAGCACTTATTCCATCTCATTGAATCATGGCCATATCTTACTCAGTGGTTGTGTGTAACACTATTACTTATCATAGAATTCCAGTGAGGGGCGAGGGGCCGCATTTGCGGAGGTGGAGGCTCTACGCTGCCTCACATGCGGTTACAAACACCCACAGAAGCAGAACTTTGAAAAAATACATCTAACACGCAATCACTAAATACGGACTTACAAAAATAAAAATACGAGCCCCGGGACTTAGAACAAAAAAATTACGGACTTACAGTAAAAAAATACAAGCTGTGGGGCGAGGGGGTGTGGCTAGCAGCAAACAGAGAGGAAGCACAATTACAGAGCTCCCTGCAAAAAGGCTTTAATACAACATGAAATTACCAAGCAATTTGGATTATTTTTGATCTACAAGACCAGATGCAGTGACTGAACAGTCTGGATTGCTCTGGCACTGTGCAGCAACTTTTGGACTTCACTTTAGCACAGATCTACTGGACTGAAAGATACTGGATGGGGCACAATCAACAACTATTGGAAAGGTGTCTGGTGAGTCTAAACCCCAAAGGGGACCCTTTTATGTCATCCTACCCCAGCTAGACCCCAGCTCACCTACCCAGGGAAGGGCCTCTTGATGGGAGATATAAAGTGGAGCACAACATATAATTTTTCACTTCATAAAAATTAACAAGCACTCTATATGGGTTACTACTGAAAGCTAACACAGGGTAAAGCTAGCAATAGCCCTGCAACTACACACAGACACTGGTGGACATAGAAAAAAAGGGATTAAAGTGCATTCAATGAACTTCTACACCAATCTGGGATCATAAGGAGCAAGTGGAGTTATACCCCCACACCCCAGGGACTGTACCTTTACAGCATCTCATTACTGGGACACATATGTTTGCAACCATCATTAAAAGCTCTGTTTATTAAATCCTAATTGGTGCTGGACTCTAATCAGCAAAGCAATTGAAGCAAAACTGCCACAGCCAAATGTAATGAACTGTTTAAGACAAGGAATTTACTTTTTTTTTTCCTCAATCCCTTATCATCTTAACTTGTTTATGTTATATGAGATAAAGGGATCGGCTACACTGGTTGTATAAGCTTGCTGATGACTACTCCCTGTATAAAAGACAGCTCAACACTACCACCAAGTGGCAGCTTACGAAAATTACATGCTCAGGCTCCAAAATGCAAATCAGGAATGCAATATATATATCTGTGCTTCTGAAAATCCACTACAACTGACATGCCTATCAGTGCCTCTGAAATCCACTACAACTGACAAGCCTACTTAGGCCTTTACAACCCAGTGTACTTTGATTTTGTTGCTATTGTCTACTGAAGTTTGTTAAGTGTGTGACTAGAGCCTGATTTGCATTCTTATGTTCTAGTCCTATTTCAAACGACAGCCAAGCCCTGATTTTTTGTTGTCAATATTTACAGCTGTGGCAAAGAATCCAACTATCACTGCCTTGGAACTGTGACACACAACTCTGCAAGTTCTTATGCCTCACTCCCCTGTGATAGGGGGCATTTTGTGACTTGTGGTCTCTATGCTCTAACTAGGGCAGGGCTAGGCCCAGTGACTGACTGCCATTCTGATTTCACTAAGTGCATGCAGCTGCCTGACACCAAAGGCAGGTGGATACAATTGTTATCTGTCAAAGTAGAAAAGGGGCACCATCTACCCTACATTGGAAGTTCACAGATTCTCATGTGCACAATAAAAGTATTTTATTCCTTCTTTGGCGGATCAAGCTACAATGTGGCTGGTGCTGAGCAGAGCACACTACAATTCAGCCGACCGATGGTCAAAGTGACAATTCCTGAAGCACTCTGGTAACTTACTATATCTTGGGGTCTAATGGGGTGCACATATATTCAGTGTACTGCAATAAAGATATACAGCACTACTACCCAGAGAAATTTCAGGAATATAACATCAGTGATCTTTAAACTACATTAACTTACTACTACAAGAAATTAAGACTATCAATTACATCTGATACTTCCCTGGTCTGCCACTGCCATCTAGTGGAGGAAAGTGGTTAACCACAAAGGGACTTCCTGATAGCACAAAGCTTATGGGGCATATGTTTCACATGAGAGACTTGATATTCTCCAGGATGCCCGTTACATGGGGACACTTACAAACGCAAAAGTGACAAAATACCTTTTCTTATGTCATGGCTGGAGTAGCTACGAGAAAAAGTAGCAAGAATATACAATCTTATTACTTGCCTAGAGCGTCACCCCCTGCATCTCAAAAACAACAGCCTAACTCAAAAACCACGGCAGCAACAACGATGGAGCATACAGCGCCAAGCACTAAGGGTGATATCCAAGACCTCAAAGACCTGATCCTCACATTCAGGGAGGACATCAGAGCGGACATCCAAAAAGTCTCAGCAGACTTGACGTCCGAGATAAAAAGAGTGGACGCTAAAACTGACTCGCTTGAAGAGAAATATAACAAACTAAAACAATCTCATGTCAAGATTGAGGAAGAAATCTCAATGCTAAAGGAGGAGCAAGCCCGCCACTTAACATTTCAGGAAGACCTAGAAAATAGATCTCGGAGACAGAATATCAGACTGAGAAACGTACCTGAATCAGTAACTGACCTCCATCTATACATGTCAGAGCTCTGTGAGTTTCTGCTACCAAATCTGGACTCTGAGCAATACAGACTGGACCGGATCCATAGAGCTCTGGGAGGTCGTTCCACCATGTCTGAACGCCCCAGAGATATCATCGCCCGCTTCCATTACTATACAACTAAGGAAATGTTCATGAGAGCATCCAGGGGGGGTATCCCTGACATCGAAGGGCACAGACCAAGTGTCTTTGCGGACCTCGCTCAACAAACGTTATTCAGGAGGAAAATGATGAAACCACTCCTGGACAACATCCTGGCCCATGGCTGGAAATACTCTTGGGGCTTTCCATTTCGCCTACTGATTGCCAGGGACGGCAAGTTCTTTACCATCAGAACCCTAGAGGAGGGGATGGCCCTTCTAGCTACCTGGGGCATTACTTTAACAGATGCTCCTGGAGTTTCTGGCGACAGCCAACCCGTCAGGGAGTTGACAGAGGGTCCCCGAGGAAGAACAGTTGGTCTTAATTCTCGTGGTAGAGGTTCCAACCTCCCCTCCAGAAGAAATCAAAACAGGGCCCCTGACCAGCCAGATGTGCCATAGATCCAATAACACTGTGATGTATTGTTATATGATATGTTATAGTTAGGTTCTACCTCTTATTTTGATCTTCTAAAACTTGCGACCAAAAATATGAACAGACATGACTAGTTAAACTCTTGCATAACTATCTGTCACTTTAGAAGAATATTTCTTCTTTTTTTTTTATATAGATATTGATAGTGTCCCTTAAGGGCTTCACCACATACACACCCCCCGGCGAATCCAGTCAGTATTGGAGTCTAATACTACTGGACTCACCAATTTAATTAAAAGGACAGCGCTCGCTCTCCTTGAAGTAGTGTTATACTACGTTCCTAGTTTTGTTATATTCTATTAGTATAATTTTATTTTTAGAATTAAAAAAAAAAAGAAGTTTTTTTTTTTTTTTTTTTGATAAATTTGTGTCAACAAATTTGACGCCGGATTACTTGACAAGCAGTTTCAACCACTGTATATCGTTGTGTTCTCCTCATCCGTTCTACCCTAACTTTTTACTTTACGTTTACATCAATTTGCACAGTGAAGTGACGCAGGTGGTTTCTGGACGGAGTCCCAGCGGGAGGCTCATCAGACTAGATACTCGAAGGCGGCTATAACCCTTAGTGCTCTACTAAGCTTGGCCTTGAGCCCCAGACAAACGGTGAGTCATGAATATTAATATCATTTCACATAATGCTCAGGGCCTGAATGAACCGATTAAGAGAGGGGTTGCCATAAAAGAGTATCAGAGACTAGGGGGAGATGTAATATTTGTGCAAGAAACACATTTTAAGAAACTAGCGGTCCCCAAATACTGGGGGAAAGCATATAAACAAACTTTCCACTCCACCGCAACAGAAAAGAAAAGAGGGGTGACTCTCCTTATTCATAATAGGCTTACATTTCGCCACACCCGCACTCAGACAGACCCAGAGGGTAGATATGTGGCAGTACATGGCACCATTCATGACCAGAAAATTACCTTCCTTAACATATATGCGCCAAACACTGATCAGAAGCAATTCTTCACTAAGATTTCAGATCTGATTATGGGCTGGGAGCACTCCCTCCTGATCATAGGGGGGGACATGAACACAGTCCTAGATCCATCTACCGACAAATCAACTGCTACCACTAAACTCACACCTCCCACGGCTACCCGAGCTCTTAAACATATTCTCAGATCTAATTGCCTGATAGACAGTTGGAGGATAATGAACCCCACTGATCGAGAGTATACTTTTTACTCCCCCAGACATCTGTCACACTCCAGAATTGATTACCTGTTCATTCAACAACACCTATCACTAAACTTAGAAGCAGCTTCCATTCGACCCATTTCGTGGTCAGATCATGACCTGGTTCTGATCTCCCTGTCTGGACTTCTACCAGCGGGACGGTCCCCCTCGTGGGCACTAAATCCCTGTCTATTAAACGATCTAGTCCTAAGGGAAAAAATCAGCAGTGCAATTGTGGAATACTTCGGGATCAATAGTGGGGGTGAGGTAGACGGGGGAGGAGTGTGGGCAGCCCATAAGGCAGTGATTAGAGGAGTTTGTATTCAGCTAGGAGCAGCAGCGAAAAAAGCAGATAGAGTGCAAATTAGGGACCTCAATAGCAAGATCACAGAGTTACAATCACTATTTGCCAGGAATCATGATCCTAAGATCTACAATGAAATTCTGAAATACAAACACACCTTAAACACAGTGCTCAGGAAGAAGGTGGTCTCCATGCTACAACGTACGCAGGCCAGCTTCTTTATGAGCACCAATAAACCTGACAGTATGTTGGCCAGAAAGCTTAAAGCACAGAGGGCGGACTCATTCATCCCAAAGATATTTACTAAAGGGAAAGGCCCGGTCTCTAAACCAGACCAGATTGCTGATGTCTTTCGACAATTTTATACAGAACTGTATTCCGCCCCCTCTCACTCAGGATCCTACTCTCACAAATCACAAATTGATGAATTTCTTTCTGGCATTCAGCTGCCACAAATTGAGGAATCTCAGGCAGAGACCCTAGCAGACCCCATAACTGCTGAGGAAATTAAACAGGCTATTAAGGCCACGAGATCACATGCAGCGCCTGGTCCGGATGGATTCACAAATTTTTATTATAAACAATACATCGATCTCTTGCTACCGCACCTCCAAGAATTATTTAACCTTTCTGGTTCTTCATTCAGACCAGAATTTCTAGAGGCTAAAATTATCGTAATACCCAAAGAGGGGAAAGACCCAGCACAGTGCGGTAGTTATAGACCGATCTCATTGATCAACACGGACCTCAAACTATATTCCAAAATAATGGCAAACAGATTGGCCCCATTGTTGCCGGACGTGATCCATCCGGACCAGGTAGGCTTCATCTCAGGTAGAGAAGCACCCGACAACACCAGGAGAATCTTTAACCTGATAGACTTGGCTACCAGAGAGGATATCCCGCTAATGCTCCTATCTTTAGACGCCGAAAAGGCATTTGATAGGATAGACTGGACTTTTATGTGGAAAACATTGGCGAAGTTTGGTCTGGGGGACGGCTTTTTGAAGGGCATTATGCCTTTATACAGCGATCCCAGAGCATGTATTATATATCAGGGATTTGTGTCTAAACAATTTAATATTACTAGGGGAACTAGACAGGGCTGCCCACTCTCCCCCTTGCTCTTCGCCCTTAGTCTTGAACCATTGGCAGCGGCAGTTAGAAATTGTCCAAACATTAAAGGAGTGCAGATTGGCCCTAATGAGCATAAGCTCAACCTTTTTGCAGACGACATCATGCTGTCACTTACAGATCCAATACCAAGCCTGCCTAATTTATTCCAATTGCTCACAGACTTTGGCAGAGTGTCAGGGTTCAAAATCAACACTAACAAGAGCATAGCCCTCAACATTACACTACCCCAAACGGTGAAACAGAACTTAGAAAACAGCTTTCCCTTAAAATGGGCACCCAAACAGATAACTTATTTGGGTATTCATATTCCGCGGTCTATAGCGTTGGTATACGAGGCAAATTTTCCTCCTGTCTTTAACAGAATCAAGGCAGATATCTCCAAGTGGTCCTTCCTTAACATCTCATGGTTGGGCAGAATAAATTCCATCAAGATGAATGTGATTCCCAAATTATTATACCTATTTAGGACAATCCCAACCCCGATCAGGTTACCCGACCTTAGAGTGTTGCAAAAAACACTTTTTAAGTTCGCATGGAATAACAAGAAACCAAGAATTAATAGAACCACAATGTGTGCGCCTAAACAGAAAGGGGGGCTAGCCTTCCCTGATCTAATCAAGTATTATAAGGCCACTAGATTAGCTCAAACCACGACCTGGTTTAAAAAAGAGGCCATACCGGTGTGGGCAGACATAGAGAGGCAACTTCTAGAAGACAAGCATTGGGTACTATCGCAGGTTTTATGGCTTAGCTTAGGTCGGGACCTACGAACAGGAGAGTTACCAATTTGTATTAGCCACTCTTTGAAATTATGGAAAGACCTGAACAGAAGGGTGGACCTCCTGAGCGTGGGTTCTGGCTTGATTCCACTATGGCAATCACACAAAGGTCAGCACCTCAATAAATTTACCCAGATGAAATGGTGGATAAAGAACAAAATAACAATTGTGGCAGATACCTGGGTGACCTCACAAAGCAACACATCGTCAATTATCACTGACATAATTCAGGTGCCACATAGAGAGTGGCTTAATCTGATGGCAATTAATGAGACACTAACACACTCTACGAAAATCAACAAATATCACACCAAATCTCCCTTTGAGAAATGCTGTATCAACAATCCCGGAGGTAAGGCCAATATAGCCATCATTTACAATCAGATGGTGTCTCTCACCAACAGGGTTAAACCACATTACCAAACTGCATGGGAGGCTGACTTGCAGGTAACTCTAGACGACAGCCAATGGAATAAGATCCTAAAACAAGCCAATACCTCTTCACTAAACGTGACACTAAAAGAAAACTCTTTTAAGACAATAATGAGGTGGTACCTTACACCAGCAAGACTCCATCTTCTGAACAAAACACACCCTGACACATGTTTTAGGGGCTGCACAGACACTGGTACACTGATTCACATGCTGTGGGAGTGTCCGAAAATAAGACCCATATGGACAGCAACATACGACCTATTAGAAACACTTTTGGGGACAACAGTAACACAAAAGCCTGAGGAAGCTTTGCTAGGCCTTCCAATTACGGGGCTATTCAAATCAGAACAATGTTTAACAACACAGATATTTTTGGCCACGAGATGCATCATAGCTAAACACTGGAAACTTACCTCCCCTACTCACATTGAAGTACTTCACAAAATCAGGTTCATTCGGGCTATGAGCTCACTTTCAGCTGAAATTGATGAAAGATACCGTCGATGGGCCTCCTGCTGGGACTTATGGACTCTACGAGGTCCACAATAAGGTTCGTGTGAACTACTTTTATGGGTTGACCTGATGTTTGATCTATGGTTTCACCTTACTGTACCTCCTAGACACATGTCTGCTTTGAGGAATGTATATATGTTCAAGACCTTGTGTGACTTTATATATATGTTTTACATGTTCATGTGTTATTCTAACCAAAAAAGAAAAACTTTGAAAGAAACTTTTTGATATATCTTGTTGATACTTGAGAGATTTGTTATATGATTTGCTGAACTTACGATGTTCTATTTGTTTATTCTTTCAATAAAAAAGTTAATTATAAAAAAAAAAAAAAAAAATACAAGCTGTGGGACGACCATAACGGCCGAACTGCGCGCAGCTGAAAACATTAAAAAAACAATAAATACACACAAAAATGACATAAAAAGCTTACCCACAGCAAGGGGGGCACCCAGGACCTCTGCAAGTGAAGTTACACCTCAGTTTAATTTAGACACACAAAAATCCCTTAAGCGAGATGAAAACATGGCCGCCGAATAAAACGAAAACAAGGCTACACGACCCTAAAGCAACAAAACACCACCAAGCACATATGGCTTTTCCAAAAAGCCGTACGACGTACTAGATACACTTTTAGCAAGGACGCTAAATCATCCACACCCTCGTACCACATACACATTCGCCGCCATTTTACACCACTAACTTACAGAATGCAGAAGTACACAGCTACACTAACAGCTTCCCCTCGCGCACGCAGCCTATTTACACTTCACACTGCACACATTGCTGACACTTACACCTCAGCTCCACAACACTGCAAATCTACATTGTATGCTGCAGGAACATCAAAACAGATTGCCAGCTCTTCAGCACAATGCTTCATGCATATATTGCTTACAAATAGCTAAAGTATATTATTTTTTTTTAATTTATTACTGATGCAATTAGCATACAAAAATACATATACACAAAAACAAATAGCGCAGTACATGCAAAAGCCTCACAACGAGCGCCAACGCTGCTCATACCACACAAACTACACCAGGGGACAGCCTTGCAATAAGCGCAGAAAGGAGATCAGCACAGACCTTACAATGACAGCAAAAGCGCCTCTGCTAAAAAAATATACAACCACCAAGAGGCTCGCAATGAGCGCCGAAGGATGTCACACCACCAAAAAAATTCATGTCTGTGGCAAACAGCATTACCTGCATTACAATTTTATTGCCCGTCATTTTTGACGGGCAAGTCGCTAGTTGATTTAATAAAGCCCACCTTCCTCTCCATGCGGTGTGATTAGGTTGTTAATGTGGGCTTACACTAATCCTGAAAGGTTTCCACCTTTGTACGCCATTTTATTGCATCCATATGTATCTTCCTTCTTCTAGGTATCTTGCCCTCCCACCCTCCAATCCCTCTGCCCAGCCCTGTTTATAATAAATTAAGTGTCTGTTTTGTCTCCCAGACAGTGACCCAACCTTCAGGCCTGTCTTGTCTTCCTAAAATGAGAATTAAGGTTGTTTGCTTTTTATTAGATGATGAGTAATAGCCAGTGTATTGGCAACAAAGCTTTATGTCAGCATTGACGACATAGTGTCAAATGACCACAGTGCAGGGGTCACCATGGTAACAGACAAAAAGCTCTGTCCCACACTACATCTCCCAGAGACCATCACACCCCACCGGCAACTCTCAGGTGACTGACGCTTCTGACTGTAATATTTCTATATTTTCCTGAAATAAATATTTTAACCATCTGTTATAGACGGCATCATCATTTAATATCTGGTCTTGAAATATATTCTTCGTGCTCCCAAACAGGGATTTTAAGTTGTAGAGTGCTGGAACGTTACTGTGGCTAATTAAGCATAATATTCATTTTTCCATGCATATGTGGGATTGTCCTGCGAGCTCAGAATGCTTCATAGAATCCAATGCGCGACTCGCTTTGCGAGGCCCGCAGGGCAATAAGAGCCTAGTGCGAGCTCGGAAAGGCTTCAATGCCTCAATGGTTTGCCTTGCTTCGCGAGGCTTGCAAGCTTGACGACAAATTGCAGTTTGACAATTATAATATGTGATAATACATCACAAGTATGTATGTATGTATGTATGTATACGTGTGTGTATGTATCAGTGGCGGAGCTAGTGAATGGAGGGCCCCAGGTGGAGGTGGTCCAAATTATTTTTTTAGATTGGGCCCTCCGTGCCCCACTCCAATGCCAGCAATAACATTATATATATATATATATATATATATATATATATATACACACATTTTTTGTGTGTAGCCCCCCAACTCCCATACCTCTCTCCCCCTCTCTCCCATCTCTCCCCCTCTCTTTCCATTAACTCCCTCTCTCCTTCTCTTCCCTGCTCTCCCCCAACCCTATCTCTCTCTCCTTATCTCTCCCCCTCTCCTTTTCTCCCCCTCTCCCTCCTTCTCCCCCCTCTATCTCCTTCACCCCTATCAATCCTTCTCATCCCTTTCTCCCCCTTTCTTTCCTTCTCTCCCCCTCTTCCCTTCCCCCCTCCCCTCTCCTTCTCTCTCCCTCTTTCCTCCTCTCCCCTCTCTCCTTCTCTCTCCTTCTCCCCCTCCCCTCTCCTTCTCTTTCATTCTCCCCCCTCTCATTCTCTCTCATTATCCCTTCTCCTTCTCTCTCCCCCTTTCCTTAACTTCACTCTTTCCTTCACCCCCCTCTCCTTCTCTCTCCCCTCTCCTTCTCCCCTTCTCTCTCATTCGCCCCCCCTCTCCTTCTCTCTCATTCTCTCCTCTTTCCTTCTCTCTCCCCCTTTCTCATACTCCCACCTCATTTTCTCCCCCCTCTCTCCTTCTCCCCCCTCCTTCTCTATCCCCCTCTCCTTCTCTCTCCTTCTCCCCCCTCCTCTCTCCCCCTCTCCTTCTCTCTCATTCTCCCACTCCCCTCTCCTTCTCTCTCCACCTCTTTCCTTCTCTCCCCCTCTTTCCTTCTCTCCCGCCCTCATTCTCACTCATGCTCCCTCTTTCCTCTTCTTCTCTCCCCCTCTCCTTCTCTCTCCCCCTTTCCTTCTGTCTCAATCTTACCCTCCCCTTCTCTCTCATTCTCCCCTCCCCTCTCATTCTCGCCTCCCCTCTTCTTCTCTCTAATTCTCCCACTACCCTCTCTTTCTCTCTCTCCCTCTTTCCTTCTCTCCTCCTCTTTCCTTCTCTCTCACTCTCCCCCTACCCTCATCTCTCCCATTCTCCACTCTCCCTCCCTCTTCTTCTCTCTCCCCCTCTCTCATTCTCTCACTTTCTCCCCTTTCTCCTATCTATCACTTACCTGTTTCCAGTATGTATGAATATATATATATATATATATATATATATATATATATATATATATATATATAATCATTATAACCCCATATAAGAACATAATTTGTGAAAAAATAAATATTAAAGAATGAAAATAACTGAATTTGTAAACTAAAGTTATTGGTTTTGTTGATATCTGCTCACCAAATAATCATCAAATAAACAATATGCTGTGAGAAGATAAAAGTGGAAAAAGTGTAGTAAATTTTAGTTTAATTACACATCTCCTGACAAGTTAGAAAGTCGTTTTGTAAAAAGCATTGAAGTAGGAGCTAACGAGACAAACTTCAGGTCTGTAATCATCATTCACAGAAGGACACATTGGGCAATAGGAGATGGAAGAAGGAATGAATAAACTAAAAATATATAGACCAACTTTTGTAAAGGTAACACAATACTGAAAAATAAAGTGGCCCTAAGTTTAAAACCTATGTCTCTTGCTTATTTAACCTGTTGGTAGTGGTTGCAGGAGATATAGGTTGTAGGCGAACATTGCGAGGCCCACGCTACTTTGCTGCAATAAGCTCCGAAGGCGCTCATTGCCAGGCCCAAGATGAGCGTCAAAGATGCTCATTGTGAGGCCAGCAAGACTTTGAAAAAGGCTGGAAATGAGCGCCAAAGGCGCTCATTGCCAGGCACACGATGTGCGTGAGGCACGCAACACTTTGAAAAAAATACGATTTTAGTGGCCACCATTATTTTCAACTCCGTAACTCTGAAGCCATTGGAAAACCACCAAAAGACACCAATTAGTTCAAAAATGAACTCAAAACCTCACAGCACAGGGAAAGGGGCAGGGAGTGTTTTTTTGAGATTGAAAATCGGCTAAGCGAGGAAAAAAATATACGTAACTGTTTGAAAAAAGGCTCAAAACTAGGCCGAAGGCAGTAAACACTTAGCCGCTTATTGTGAACCCCACAAGACTTTGAAAAAAGAACCAATGGCGCTCAGCGAGAGGCCCGCAAGACTTGATCAGGGAGAGAGAGGCGAAATACACAAGGGAGGGAGAGGGTAGAAAGAGACAGAGAGGTGAGAGACAGGGGAAAAGAGACACCGGGGAGGGGAATAAGGGCGAAAAAACACAGGGCAGGGAGAGGGGGGGTAGAGAGAAAGGAGGAAACAGAGACATTGAAGGGAGAGGGGGAAAAGAGACACAGGGGTCAGAGAGTGGGGAGAGGCTCGCAATTAGCGCCGAAGGCACGAAAGTGGGGGGTTGGACGCTCATTGCAAGGCATGAAAGTGGCGGGTTGGCTGAGGCTTGCAATGAGTGGCAAAGCCAGAGGGAGGGAGGGGGGAGAGCCTTGCATTGTGTGGCAAACAGCATTGCCAGCCTTCAAATTTTATTGCCGTCATTTCTAATGGGCAAGTCACTAGTCACATATATAGTTGTCAGCAATGCAGGTTGTTGCTAACGCTTGCGGCCGCTGCAAAGCGCAGTTGCCAAAGGCACTCCTTGCGCTGGTGTAGATGGGGGCCATAGGCGCTCATCCCTACGACCCCCTACGACTTTCGGACCGCAAATGAGGCCCCTCTCAAAGCGAGGGGCCGCATTTGCGGAGGTGGAACCTCCCACGTCGGCTGCAATGGACTCCCACAAATACGAACTTAACGGACAACCAGCGAACACCGCCAAACATTAAATAATACAAAAATACACACAAAAATAAAATAAAATCCTTTCCCACACCAAGGGGGGACACCCAGGACCTCTGCAACACAGCTTAAACCGGGAATTCCGTCACATTTACAAAGTTTAGCCACTAAAAAATCTCCTAAGCGAGAGAAAAAATGGCCGCCGAATAAAACGAAAACGAGGCTACACGACCCCTAAAGCCATTAAATATCACAAAGCAAATACGGCTTTTACAAAAACCCGTACGACCTACAGCATACACAATTAGCAAGGACGCTAAATCATACAAACCCGCCTACCACATACACATTCGCCGCCATTTTACAACACTAATTTACAGAATGCGGAAGTACACAGCTACTAACGGCTTCCCCTCGCGCACGCAGCCTATTTACACTACACACTGCACACATTGCTGACACTTACACCTCAGCTACACAACACTGCAAACCTACATTGTATGCTGCAGGAACATGAAAAAAGATTGTCAGCTCTTCAGCACAATGCTTCCTGCATGTATTACTTACAAATAGGTAAAGTATATTACTTTATTAATTTATTATTTCATTAGCATCATAAAAAACATATACACAAAAAAAAACACTATCGCAAGAAACGCTAAAGACATTCACTGTGTGCCTCACAACGAGCGCCAACGCTGCTCATGCCACACAAACAACACCAGGGGACAGCCTTGCAATAAGCGCAAAAAGCAGATCAGCGCCGACCTTACAATGACCCCAAAAGCGCATCTGATAAAAAAAAATACAACAACCAAGAGGCTCGCAATGAGAGCCGAGATCTCAGACCACAAAAAAAATAATGTCTGAGCCAAACAACATTCCTTGACTAACAATTCTATTGCCGTCATTTTTTGACGGGCAATTCTCTAGTATAACATAATGCTCAGTAACATGTGAGTTTATTTATCTATACAGGTATACCCCGCATTGTGCTTCCTCGCATAGCGCTGTTACAATCGCAAATCGCTATTCATTTGCTACAATTCCTCAAGCCCGCAAAGGTTTTTACACCAGTAAATTGCAATTCTAGAAGAAAATCCTACAATTAGCAGATAGGACTCGCAAGGGGGTTAAACACCTGATTGTATCACTGTTAATGCAAATAAAAAAATCAGTACTGCACTTTAAAAGACGGGGAAAGCGATGAAAGACATTTGAATCAATTACACAACAGTCTCAAGCTCGCAAATCTGCAATAATAAACTTTTTGTTTTATGTTTCATTTCTGTTTTATATCAATCTCGGGAATCAAGGAGTTGATACATATCAGACCACCCACATGGACTAGAACATTTCCTTCATGCATTTTAATTATTTTTTTACATTACCAGATTGCGAGTACGATCGCATATAATCATATCGGAGTTCTAAACGATAACTGACATTTAACCTCCATGTTTTTATGATGTCATGATGACGGTTTCATTTACTATTGGCTGTATTTACCACCTTGCTTAATTGATCACGATCACGTTTTGAAATGCTACATACGATTGCATGGTTTACGGATTAGGCTTTCAGGTCAGGTAGTTGCGGGCTTGTTCAATTGAATCGCTCTGTAACTGTTGCACGTTTCAAGCCCGCAGATTAACAGCCGGTATGAAGGCAACTGCGAACTTGAAATTTGCAACAGTCACAAAGCAATTGAATAGAGGCCTATATATTATCTCTTTTTGGCTCATTGAAAACCACAGAGCACAAAATAATATTCCAGAGTTAATATTGAATGGTGTTTGTTGATTTTCTACAGTTGACTTGAACACTCTTGTCTATCCAAAGTTACATATTGACTTGAACATGTTGGTTTACTGGAAGACACACATTGTTTTCTATTTACTGTGTTACTGGGAAGAGCTTTATTGTCAGCAGAATATCACTTATGAGAAAGATACTTTATACATTACTATCTTTTATTGGAAAATATCTCTTTTACTGTTTGCAACCTTGTAAATATGGAAAGGATAAAATATATATCTTGCCAAGTGAATGAATTGCACATATTTAAAGGAATATGGAACTTACTGTGTTTCTAGTATTCATTTTTAATAGTATTTTTTAATTTTATAGAAGGTTTTTGACAATGAAAAGAGCAGCATTTTGGAAAATGAGTGCTGTAACATGTAATTTTAATCGTTGTACTGGCTGATTTTATTTACAGGCCCACTGTAGTGCTCATACAGTAAAGTTGCTTTTTTTAAAATTAATAATTGACTAGAAATGAAATAAGGTTTGGAAGAGAAAAAAATCAATGCTTCTCTCCACCTTCAGTGGATGGGAGAGGATCTGAGATGGGAGAGGCTCTCCTGAGAAAAGTCGTGTTCATCTTTATCAATTGCCCTCAGGGGTTGATCATTTTATACCCCCTGGACAAACAGGGGGTGGAGAGAAGTCACTCTGCTGGAAGCTACAATACTTGCAATTTAAGTTTTAAAAGCAATTTTTCTTCAAAAACTGTTATTATTGGCTAATATATTGCTACAGTGGAGTGTTAAGGACATGCTCCTTACATGCAGCCCCATTAAATTCCCACTAGGTGTTGAAAAGTAGCCTGTAACGTAGTCCGCAAGACTTACGGCTATTAAATTGGCCTCAATGCTACCCGCAGACGACTTGCAGGTTAGGTGCGAAAAAGGCAGAAAAAAGCGCATGGGACGTGGAACTTCACGGCCGCAAATCCTTTTTCTCTCAAGCCCGTCACCGCTACAATTACAATCATGCTATTCAATTCTCTTGCGTTCAAACACGTAACACGCAAATGGAACCAAAAGGCCAACGTGTGATAGAAAGGACTCGCAAGGGGGGTAAAGTCCAATTCATAGCACTTTAAATGCAAATATCACCACACTACTGTACTTTTATTAAAAGGGAAAGTGATGTTAGGTCTTTGAATTCATAGCACAACATTCTCAAGCTCGCAAATCGGCCCAGAAAAATACTTTATTTTATGTTACGTTTTTGTGCTATATTGATCCCGACAATCAATGTGTTAACACATATACTGTAATTTGCATGTGATAAAATATAATATTTACGGCTTTATGAATATAACATTATAACTAGAATGTGGGTCTGATCATAACTAGTAATTTTACCCGTGTAAGACTTTGAAATCCCACCTCCATTTTTCAGTAATGTAATTCTGACGATCTCTGTTTGCATTGGCTCCATCTTAGCTAGTAACTACGAGTTAGACTAATTGATTACATCCCCGGCCGCACATCCGACAAACTAAAAATGGTTTACGGGTTTGCCTCTCAAGCCCATAACTCGCAGCATGTTATAATTTAATAGCACCGTAAATCTGCAACTTTTCAAGCTCGCATACGTTGCAGGTCTCACGTTGCACATACGAGCTTCGAATTTACAGCCACAATAAATTCCGGCTACATGTTAAAACGTATCCTGTAACATAGATCTTAGAGAAATTTGCTATTAAATTGGACCAGTAACGCAGCCCGCAGATGACTTGCGGGTTAAGACGCAGCAGGGCCAAAAAAAGCCTACATGTTGAGCAACGTTGAACTTCACGCCTGTAAACCGCTTGTTCAATTCAGCTAATAAATTGCAACAAAGTCACTTGTAAGCAAGCCCGTAACCAGCAAATGGAGCTTAAAGCCCAACATGTGCTCCAGAAGACCCGCAAGGGGGGTAAATTCCAATACGTAGCACTTATAAAGCAAATAAAAACACACTACTGTACTTTTATTAAAAGTGAAAGTGATGTTAGGTCTTAGAATTAACAGCACAACATTCTCAAGCCCAGCTCAGAAAAATACTTTTCTTCATGTATATTTTTTGTGTTGTATCGATCCCGGGATTTAATGTGTTAATACATATACTGTAACTCGCATGACATAGAATATCATATTTGCGGCTTTATTAATATTGCATTGTGACTGGAATGTGGATTTGATCGTAGATTGTAATTTAACCCCTTAAGACTTTGAATTCCATTTTCCATTTTCTTGTGACGCAATGCTGACAATCTCTGTTTCCATTGGCTGCATCTAAACCCGTAACTACGGGCTTGCACGCAGCCGTTACAGGCTTCACGTTGGGGTTACTGGCTTGGAATTTAATGTGGGCCTAAATGTGTCTGATGCTCTGGTTTCATGTCTCAGGGTACTGCACTAACAGAGTTACGGAGAACTAAACCCCTCTAGATTAACTGGCTGCAGTACTCAGTGCCAAATCAGAATTTATTGGAAGATGGACATGACATTGATGCAAATTTACATTTCCACAGCATTAAAAAAACATCTTTAATTAAGGATCACTTTTCATGTAAAAAAAATAATTTTTAATGTTTAAACCCTTCTCTTTTATAGATGCCATGCATTCTTCTTGCTTTGTCCGCATCCTAGGATTCTAAGATTATGCACATATGTATGTGGATATGTGTTTATGTTTATACACATGTCAGAAACTGCCAGGTACACTAACAGTCAGAAATGTCACTGCGTATGTGCACACTTGTTCCATAGCACTGCACCTGCCTTATCCACCTCCTGAGAAATCTGCATATAGACCAAGAAGCCACTGTCATAACAGAACATGGAACAATAGAATGGTTCAAGATCTGGAAATTACAAGGTTGTATATTGTCACCTTATTTATTCAACCTTTACACTGCGCACATCATGCGTAAGGCCGGACTGGATGAATCCACAGCAAGAATTATTATTGCTGGAAGAAATATCAACAACCTTAGATATGCTGATGATACTACTCTGATGTCTGAAAGGAAGGAGGAACTAAAGGACCTATTGATGAGGGTAAAATAAGATCTGGCCTGCTGCTCAATGTTAAAAAGATGAAGATCATGGCGAACAGCAATCTCAGTTCCTGGCGAATAGATGGGGAAGTAATGGAGGCAGTGGCAGATTTTATTTTCCTGGGATCCAAAATCAGATGGTGACTGCAACCATGAAATTAAAAGATGTTTGCTTTTGGGGAGGAAAACTATGGCAAGCTTGGACAAGCTAGTAAAAAGTAAAGATATTAAACTATCAACGAAGGGCCGCATAGTTAGCACTGTGTAAGTAATTCCCAGTAGTAATATACGGATGTGAGAGATGGACCATAAAGAAGGCTGATGCCTTTGAATTATTACAGGCAGATAAACTGTTCACTGGAGGGCAACTATTTTGGCCATATCAAAATAGGATTCTCAAGAGAAGTCGCTGATGCTGGGAAAGGTTGACGGCACAGGAAGAAGGGAACAGCAGAGGTGAAGATGGTGAACATGAATCTGATGGAGCTCAGAAGGGCAGTGGCTGACAGATGTGCCAGGCACGCTGTTGTCCATAGGGTCAAGGAGAGTCAGACACGATTGAACAACTAGAGAGCAACTATATATATATATATTTATATTTATATATATATATATATACAGTAAACTCCCCATTATCCGGTACCTATGAGGATTGCCTATTGCCAGGTAAGTGTAGTTTCTGGATAACCTAGAGTCTCGAAAACAACAGCATAAACAACCCTAAACCCCTTGAAACACCTTAAAACATATTAAATAGCTATTAACAACTAAACTAAGCTATTTTTTTTTATGTGCTGGATTATCAAGAGTTTTTTGCAAATGGGGAATAGAGGCTGGTGCCAGTTGCTTGAGAGTCCCGGGTGGTTGAGTGCCGGATAATCAAGAGTTTACTGTATATATATATATATATATATATATATATATATACAGGGAGTGCAGAATTATTAGGCAAATGAGTATTTTGACCACATCATCCTCTTTATGCATGTTGTCTTACTCCAAGCTGTATAGGCTCGAAAGCCTACTACCAATTAAGCATATTAGGTGATGTGCATCTCTGTAATGAGAAGGGGTGTGGTCTAATGACATCAACACCCTATATCAGGTGTGCATAATTATTAGGCAACTTCCTTTTCCTTTGGCAAAATGGGTCAAAAGAAGGACTTGACAGGCTCAGAAAAGTCAAAAATAGTGAGATATCTTGCAGAGGGATGCAGCACTCTTAAAATTGCAAAGCTTCTGAAGCGTGATCATCGAACAATCAAGTGTTTCATTCAAAATAGTCAACAGGGTCGCAAGAAGCGTGTGGAAAAACCAAGGCGCAAAATAACTGCCCATGAACTGAGAAAAGTCAAGCGTGCAGCTGCCACGATGCCACTTGCCACCAGTTTGGCCATATTTCAGAGCTGCAACATCACTGGAGTGCCCAAAAGCACAAGGTGTGCAATACTCAGAGACATGTCCAAGGTAAGAAAGGCTGAAAGACGACCACCACTGAACAAGACACACAAGCTGAAACGTCAAGACTGGGCCAAGAAATATCTCAAGACTGATTTTTCTAAGGTTTTATGGACTGATGGAATGAGAGTGAGTCTTGATGGGCCAGATGGATGGGCCCGTGGCTGGATTGGTAAAGGGCAGAGAGCTCCAGTCCGACTCAGACGCCAGCAAGGTGGAGGTGGAGTACTGGTTTGGGCTGGTATCATCAAAGATGAGCTTGTGGGGCCTTTTCGGGTTGAGGATGGAGTCAAGCTCAACTCCCAGTCCTACTGCCAGTTCCTGGAAGACACCTTCTTCAAGCAGTGGTACAGGAAGAAGTCTGCATCCTTCAAGAAAAACATGATTTTCATGCAGGACAATGCTCCATCACACGCGTCCAAGTACTCCACAGCGTGGCTGGCAAGAAAGGGTATAAAAGAAGAAAATCTAATGACATGGCCTCCTTGTTCACCTGATCTGAACCCCATTGAGAACCTGTGGTCCATCATCAAATGTGAGATTTACAAGGAGGGAAAACAGTACACCTCTCTGAACAGTGTCTGGGAGGCTGTGGTTGCTGCTGCACGCAATGTTGATGGTGAACAGATCAAAACACTGACAGAATCCATGGATGGCAGGCTTTTGAGTGTCCTTGCAAAGAAAGGTGGCTATATTGGTCACTGATTTGTTTTTGTTTTGTTTTTGAATGTCAGAAATGTATATTTGTGAATGTTGAGATGTTATATTGGTTTCACTGGTAAAAATAAATAATTGAAAAGGGTATATATTTGTTTTTTGTTAAGTTGCCTAATAATTATGCACAGTAATAGTCACCTGCACACACAGATATCCCCCTAAAATAGCTAAAACTAAAAACAAACTAAAAACTACTTCCAAAAATATTCAGCTTTGATATTAATGAGTTTTTGGGGTTCATTGAGAACATGGTTGTTGTTCAATAATAAAATTAATCCTCAAAAATACAATTTGCCTAATAATTCTGCACTCCCTGTATATATATATATATATATATATATATATATATATATATATATATATATACGAATTACAGAGTGATAATGTATTGTGTACTCAATTGCATGTCCCTGCCCAGTTTTCCAGAGTACAGCGCAATAACTTCTGAGCAGTAAATACTTTTTTTAACTTATTATTAGACATTCAAATGTAAACACAAATGTACTATTTATTTACTGTATTCTGTACAGTGTAGGGCTTTTATCACTCTTTTGCTCACCATAGGCTAAATTATCTTGTGGTAAATAGCCTTCCTGCAGGCCCAGACCAAACATATATATATATGGCTTTCTATAATATATTGTATTGATTCCCCCTATATGCATTTACCTGATGATGTCAGATGCTGCCTCCACTCTCTCTGCATCCGCTGTTTACTGTTTCATCTCATATCGGCGTTTTTGTGTTCTTTGTGCCTTATTCGTTTATCTATCATTTAAAGATTATTTCAACTGCCTTTTTCCTCAGTATAGATGTATACTTTTGGTGTTGGGAGTGTCATGGTCTGGGTCTGCATGAGTGCTGCCGGCACTGGGGAGCTACCGTTCATTGGGGGAACCATGAATGCCAACATGTACTGTGACATACTGAAGCAGAACATGATCCACTCCATTTGGAGATTGGGCCACAGGGCAGTATTCCAACATGATAACGACCCCAAACACCTCCAAGACGACCACTGCCTTGCTAAAGAAGCTGAAGGTAAAGGTGATGGACTGGCCAAGCATGTCACCAGACCTAAACCCTATTGAGCACCTGTGGGGCATCCTCAAGGTCTCTAACATCCACAGGGAGTGCAAGGTCTCTAACATCCACAAGCTCTGTGCCGTCATTATGGAGGAGTGGAAGAGGACTCCAGTGGCAACCTGTGAACCTCTGGTGAACTCCATGAGGGTTAAGGCAGTGCTGGAAAATAATGGTGGCCACACAAAATATTGACACTTTGGGCCCAATTTGGACATTTCCACTTAGGGGTGTACTCACTTATGTTGCCAACGGTTTAGACATTAATGGCTGTGTGTTGAGTTATTTTGAGGGGACAGCACATTTACACTGTTATACAGGCTGTACACTTACTACTTTACATTGTAGCAGAGAGTCATTTCTTCAGTGTTGTCACATGAAAAGATATAATAAAATATTTACAAAAATGTGAAGGGTGTACTCACTTCTGTGAGATACTGTATATATATATATATATATATATATATATATACATATGTATATGTATATACAGTATATATATATATATATATACATATATATAATATGTATATGTATATACAGTATATATATATATATATATATATCAGACATATTTGTCGATTTGTCAATTTTATATCTATCAATTTTTATATATATTACATTTCTAAATATAAAAATAAATGTAAACATAACGGATATGTAGAACCCCCCACCCCTCACAATAATCACAGGGCACGGTGTTCCTGAATAAACCAGCATTATTTCTAGTAATCCTCTGCAGTACGTAGCAGAGCTGTGCACAGGCCGTGTTTACTGTCTGAAGTATGACTTTGCACTAGGCTGGGTCTGTGACTTTATCTGAGTCCCAACACTAAAAGGCCTCTTGGGTCCAACACGTTTTTCTTAAACTGGAGAAAATTGGCCTGTTCCCAGTGGTATAAGACTTTTGGTCCCTGCAGGCACCAGGCAGCCATTTCAGATCTTCCCTCCTTGTGTCGCTCCCTCTCCGCTCCCCCAAATAGCAGTGAGGAAGTAGAGCAGCCGGGATGTGTTTTCATGAATTAATCAGCTCAGCTTGGGGATGCATTATTGAAGCTCTCTGGTTAGTTCTTCATGGAGTGATCCGAGGAATATAGGCCACTGGTTTATTTATCAGGGGAACTCATGATTTCTGTTTGTTGTTTCTTAGCTTGGTCTGCAATAGAAGAGGGGGTTAGGGCAAAGAGCTGATATTGAGAAGAGGGACCTGGGCACCATAAATATATCTCTACATCATCATCTGACCATTTTAACTACTTCACAGCTAGAGTGCTAAAGGTTTCCCCTCTCCTCTCTGAAGTAAAAATATAAATATTTGATGTTTGACTCAGTAAGACGACCCTTTGATCATTTTTTAGTTTTGCAGGAAGGTATTAGCATTAAAAGGACTATATCACCCCAACAACAAGTTGGTTTCATTTTAAAGAACATTAATAACTGGCTATAAATTGTATTCATGGGTGTGTTTCTGCCTAGGCCCACAAAGCCCATGCCTAGGGCACCACATTTTTATGGGGCAGCAGGCTGGCTAAAGATGTAGTGCAGTCATTGAAATGTAATAGTACATGCACAAAAATGTCTATTTCTTTGATATTTCTGTCCATTAAGTGTACTTGACAGTTTCTGACATATCATATATACAGTGGCGGAGCTAGGGGGGTGCAGAGGGAGAGGTCCGCCCCAAGCAGCTCCTGCACTTTGAGCTACGTCTGAATAGCCTAGGGCAACATAAAACCTAAATACCCCCATGATTGTACTAATAATTTTTCTCTATTATAATTTACTAGGCTGTTTGCCATACATTGCGAGGCTCTCCCCCTGTAACTTGCTGGCCTCGCAATGAGCGCCTTGGACGCTCGTCGCAGGCTTCGCAATGAGCGCCTTTTGCGCTCATTGCAAGCCTCTCCCCCCTCTACTTTATGGTCCTCGAGATGACCACCGTTCATCGAGGACCCAGCAATGAACGGCTTTCCTCACAATGATTGCCTGTGACCACCAATGCTTTTCCTACTTTGGGGGTTTAGAATCCTACTGTGTACCCCATGCAATACAATTGGTCATTGGTAATTCCTGGGCCTCTATTCAGTTTTTCACAAAGCACTTTTAAGGCCGGTGCAATTTTTGGACTAACTGAGCTCTGTCTTACTGCTCCTACCTCACAAGAGTCATTTGCCCATCCATGATCCTTCTCTCACAGCTAAGTGTCTACATCATCTCTTCTCCTTCTGAAGATTCTCTGGGATGCACATGAGTCTGTCACTTGAGCATGAGACCACAACTAGCAAACAGAAAATTATATCCAAAAATGATATAGCTTTCTTCTATCAGCAAGTCAGTTTCATCACTAAAATCTCAAAGTCTTCAGTGTTCAACAGAAGGATTAAATCCATGAAACCTTGAACTGGTTATTAGAGTCGTAATAAAATAACTTTAACAAACTGATACTTACTTCAGCTAGTTGACTCAGCTTGAGAATAGATACAGCAATATCCTGTTTAGAGATGTAGATAGGTTCCGGGCAATAGGAGTGTTTAGCAAAACAGCGCTAACTGGGATCATTCTAACATAGGGAAGACCCATGAGCCCATGCAGCAGATGCTGGTAGCAAGACATTGTCCCAATAACAACGCGTCTCACATTCCTGCTCCTCACAGCATTGGGTCATTTGCCACTACATCATCAAGGATGGAATGCAAAGTTTTGCTGAGGAACCCATTGGATAATTCTTTATGTTCCTCCGAATCACTACTTTCCTGGGTTTACTCGATGCCCTATTCCACCAGTTGTTAGAGGTCCTCTTTGGTCAGGCTCTCACCTCGTTGTCAGCTCTTGCCACTTCTCCTGTGATCTTTATGTTGTAGATGTTGTTTCTCTTTTTGAAGCAGTCGAACCAACCTCTACTGGCTTAGAAGCTCTCTGTCACATCTGGTGTTTGGATATTGCCATATATGCTTCTAGCCTTCTCCATTATGATGGCCTGGCTGAAAGGGATATTACCCTCTAGTTTGTTGTTAGTCCAGATGGACAACCGCTTCTCCATCTCCTCCAGGGCATAGCATCTGGAGCTGGTAATCTACTTAGCTGAAGGTACAGTACTGGTGGTTGCCGAAGACTTTATCTTGTCTTTTTCTTCAATATGGTGCGAATTGTGGAGGTTGGCAACTTCCGGTACTCTCCAATGTCCACTAAGCTCTCCACTTTCTCCAAGCGGTCCAGCACCTGCATTTTGACATCTGAAGGGATGCTCAGGCGCTTCATCTTGCCCTGGTCTCCCTTGCACACGCTCATGTTCTGTAAGACAGTACAAAAACAATAAAAATAATGTCGATTTTATTAGACAATTAACAATTAGCAACCACATTTTGAAAAACAAAGGAACAATAACAATATTCTGTTCCTCATCTCTGGGTGTTGTAGGTAGGAATTGAGGGTGTCTGGTGGCTATCTCTCTCTCCAGATTCACAGCTTTTTCAATATTTTCTGTCTGTCTCTCTCTCTTCTGCTGCTTCTCTTAATGATGTGACTCTGATCTGCAAGGAAAGAACAGCATTATCTCAAATCAGAGTGTTCAGCGAGGATCGGAGGCCAAAAGACAGTGATATAGCAGGGTTTATTTCAAAGCAGGGAATTACGGTGAAACAGCGGGGGTATACCTGTATCTAGAACTAGTTTAACAAGATCTTTATTGTTGTTCTAGATCTTGATTTGCTTTAACTGAACACCAATCACAGATCAGGTGTTATAAAGGTTTTGTGATTGTTACATCTACATTAAACTGGAGCATTGCCTGTTTGATCACGAGAAGATCTCTTTTCTAAGCTATGTAATTTCATCTTCTGGTCCTGAGATAGATATACAGCTAGAAATTTAGAAAGTAGACTTGCCTTTATCTGCATATCTTAAATTAATAAATTGAATTCCAATTTTGACAGCTATTGTTAGTGATTTAGCTTCTCCAATGTGTTGGTTCCATTTAGCATCTTTAAAGGTATATTTAAGTTTCCCTGTTTTTAACTTTCTCTAATCTAACAAATGCTGCTTATCCGAAACAAACATTACATTGAGTCATTCTATACATATTGTCGTTGGTTTTGTGGGTAAAAAGAGCACAAGCATCTACTGCCTACATTATATGATCATTTGTTGTTTTGATGTAAACACATAGATACACTTAAAGTATACTCTTTTAACATACAAAGAGTTAACCATTCTTCTTTCAGAAAATAAGTTTTGAGTTTATAAAATAAACTTCTGAGTCTGATAAACATGTTCTAATGAATGAGGCTTGAGCCGAGGCCAAAATATGGGTGAGAAGACCTTCAACATGAAACATTAAGATAATGTGTGCTAAGACATACGCATCTCTCCTCAATCCCACATTGTTCTGAGCAAACATTATTAGAGCAGGTGTTTGATTAGAACAAAGGATTAGTCTTTAACCCATTAATTAGAACAAAGTTCACATATATTTCCTAGTAATTCATTTTAATGCATGGTGCCAGACCGCTCCCTGGCGGGGAGAACATTCATACAAACGGCAGGAGACTATCATAATTGGTGGAAACTAAACTCGGGATGAGGAGGTAGAAGGGAAAGAGGCTCTGGGTTTTTCTGGCTTTTCTGTCGGTACTTCTGCTGTACTTTGACTTTGGCTGTCTATTGCTGGTTTGTCTGATGGTCCTGTCTGTGTACAATTTCTGACTGTCACTCTTCGGCATCAACTTATTCCTTCATATAGTCTCTCTAAGATATCTTACTATATTTGTCTATGTCCAAACTATATCCCAACTCTTCCTAAAAAGAAAAGAACCAAATACACAAAAAGGGATTACTTCGGACTATCTTGTGAAAGGATCCTAAAATGAGATAGATGTTACTCTGAAATCCTATACATGGTAATGTATAAACTTGTTTAACATTTAGTAGAGATAAAATAGTCCAATATATACAATCATTCTGTTATCTTTTTGGAGTGGTTACAGAACAAAGACTTATTAGCACCTGCATTCCAGACTATAGATGTTAATCAATATATTTCAATCTGTGCCATAGTCCCTACAACAGTCTTATTGAATTTATTCAGTAATATAACAATTTAACTCAACAAATTAACTACAAAAACAATTATTAAAATACACCTATACAAATAGAATTTTCTTAACACATAACTTCTTTCATAACATAATCAACCAAACTGTTTTGAGATTGAATTGAGTGCATATATAGAAACACACTATATCACTAATCAAACAGCCTAATACTGATATACAAAAGTTATTTAGCCTGCTATAGATACAATATAACCTATGTAGGTATATTGCTTCTGCTCTGTAGGTCTTAAACCTGAGTGTGCTATTCATGGGGTAACACATTTTATCACTGAGTATTAATACCACATATATTGAATAGAATAGACATTTTATTGTTTATCCACGTGTGATAAGACTTCATACTCTGCTTATCATCTCTGTATTGAACAATCCAAATCTTATTGCTTTAAAAAAAATTGTTAACCAAACTTTATAAGGTTATATACACTGTTTATTGATCCATATATTGAACTAACAGAATATAGATTGTCTTAAATAGATTGTTATCCAATCAGTTATTCCTATCTTGAATTAACCAAGTACATAATGTTTTAAGATAGATTGCTAACCAAACTTGATAAGATTATATACGCTTCTTATTGGTTTCTATATTGTACTAACAGAATATAAAATGTGGTAAAACTCACTTACAGATCCAATACCAAGCCTGCCTAATTTATTCCAATTGCTCACAGACTTTGGCAGAGTGTCAGGGTTCAAAATCAACACTAACAAGAGCATAGCCCTCAACATTACACTAGCCCAAACGGTGAAACAGAACTTAGAAAACAGCTTTCCCTTAAAATGGGCACCCAAACAGATAACTTATTTGGGTATTCATATTCCGCGGTCTATAGCGTTGGTATACGAGGCAAATTTTCCTCCTGTCTTTAACAGAATCAAGGCAGATATCTCCAAGTGGTCCTTCCTTAACATCTCATGGTTGGGCAGAATAAATTCCATCAAGATGAATGTGATTCCCAAATTATTATACCTATTTAGGACAATCCCAACCCCGATCAGGTTACCCGACCTTAGAGTGTTGCAAAAAACACTTTTTAAGTTCGCATGGAATAACAAGAAACCAAGAATTAATAGAACCACAATGTGTGCGCCTAAACAGAAAGGGGGGCTAGCCTTCCCTGATCTAATCAAGTATTATAAGGCCACTAGATTAGCTCAAACCACGACCTGGTTTAAAAAAGAGGCCATACCGGTGTGGGCAGACATAGAGAGGCAACTTCTAGAAGACAAGCATTGGGTACTATCGCAGGTTTTATGGCTTAGCTTAGGTCGGGACCTACGAACAGGAGAGTTACCAATTTGTATTAGCCACTCTTTGAAATTATGGAAAGACCTGAACAGAAGGGTGGACCTCCTGAGCGTGGTTTCTGGCTTGATTCCACTATGGCAATCACACAAAGGTCAGCTCCTCAATAAATTTACCCAGATGAAATGGTGGATAAAGAACAAAATAACAATTGTGGCAGATACCTGGGTGACCTCACAAAGCAACACATCGTCAATTATCACTGACATAATTCAGGTGCCACATAGAGAGTGGCTTAATCTGATGGCAATTAATGAGACACTAACACACTCTACGAAAATCAACAAATATCACACCAAATCTCCCTTTGAGAAATGCTGTATCAACAATCCCGGAGGTAAGGCCAATATAGCCATCATTTACAATCAGATGGTGTCTCTCACCAACAGGGTTAAACCACATTACCAAACTGCATGGGAGGCTGACTTGCAGGTAACTCTAGACGACAGCCAATGGAATAAGATCCTAAAACAAGCCAATACCTCTTCACTAAACGTGACACTAAAAGAAAACTCTTTTAAGACAATAATGAGGTGGTACCTTACACCAGCAAGACTCCATCTTCTGAACAAAACACACCCTGACACATGTTTTAGGGGCTGCACAGACACTGGTACACTGATTCACATGCTGTGGGAGTGTCCGAAAATAAGACCCATATGGACAGCAACATACGACCTATTAGAAACACTTTTGGGGATAACAGTAACACAAAAGCCTGAGGAAGCTTTGCTAGGCCTTCCAATTACGGGGCTATTCAAATCAGAACAATGTTTAACAACACAGATATTTTTGGCCACGAGATGCATCATAGCTAAACACTGGAAACTTACCTCCCCTACTCACATTGAAGTACTTCACAAAATCAGGTTCATTCGGGCTATGAGCTCACTTTCAGCTGAAATTGATGAAAGATACCGTCGATGGGCCTCCTGCTGGGACTTATGGACTCTACGAGGTCCACAATAAGGTTCGTGTGAACTACTTTTATGGGTTGACCTGATGTTTGATCTATGGTTTCACCTTACTGTACCTCCTAGACACATGTCTGCTTTGAGGAATGTATATATGTTCAAGACCTTGTGTGACTTTATATATATGTTTTACATGTTCATGTGTTATTCTAACCAAAAAAGAAAAACTTTGAAAGAAACTTTTTGATATATCTTGTTGATACTTGAGAGATTTGTTATATGATTTGCTGAACTTACGATGTTCTATTTGTTTATTCTTTCAATAAAAAAGTAAATTATAAAAAAAAAAAAATGACGGCAATAAAATGTGAATCCTGGCAATGCTGTTTGCCACACAATGAGAGCCTCTCCCCCTCTACTTTACTGGCCTCGCGATGTGCGCCTTCGGTGCTCATCGCGGGCTTTGCAATGAGCGCCGAACTTCCTCCCTTGTGTCTCTTTTCCCCCCTCCTCTCCCTCCCTTGTGTCTCCTTTCCCTCCTCCTCCCCCTCCCTTATGTCTGCCCCCCTGTGATTTTACCCCCTCCCCCGTGTCTTTTCCCCTTCCCCCAATGTCTCTTTCCCCACCTTTCCCTTTCCCGTGTCTCTTTCCTCAACTCTGCCTCCCCTGTGTCTTTTGCCCCCCTCTCACTCCCCTGTGTGTCTTCCCCTAATGTGTCTCTTTCCCCCATGTCTCTCCCCACCGTGTCTCTACCACCCTCCATCGTGTCTGTTCCCCCCATTTCCCTCCCCTGTGTCTCTTCCCCTTCCTCTCCCTACCCTGTGTCTTTCCCCCTCCTCGCCAACCCCTGTGTGTCTCGCCCCTCCTTTTTGTCTCTTCCCCCTCCTCTTTATCTCTTCCCCCTCCTCTCCCTCCCCTGTGTCTCCTGCTCCTCCCCTCTTTCTCTCCCCCCTCCTCTCACTCCTCTGTGTCTTTCCCCCCCTCTCACTCCTTTTTGTCTCCCCCCCCTCACTCCCCTGTGTCTCTCCCCCTCCTCTCACTCCCCTATATCTCTCCCCCCTCTTTATTATTATTATTATTATTATTATTATTATTATTATTTTTATCTTTTACTTGTATCGCGCCAACATATTCCGTAGCGCTGTACAGGGGATAAGAACAGGGGGAAAATACAAGTTTAACAAATTCAAAAGATGAAGGGCCCTGTTTTGAGCTTAGAATCTTAGCAGAAAGTGCTTTATCCCAAAGCACCCAACAAGACTGGAAACTCGCTACTTACAATCTAAAGGGTATTCAAGAGCAGAGAACTGGGGAAGAGTAACAAATAAGGAATAACAAGTGTCAGGAAGCAAGTGAAAAATAGAAAGATTTTTATTTTAGAGGGAGAGGGGAGGGATTTGAGGTGAAAGACTAGTATGTTGGCTGACCCCTAGAGTTGAAATTATATATCTGCAGGTAGGAATCAGGTGTTTTCCATGGCTCTATAAATGTAATCTGAGTTGGGGTGAGGGGGAGGGAGGAAGGGCAATATTCTGAGAATCTCACAGATGTTGTAGGCCTTGAAGCAGAGTGAATTTGCACTGCTGAGGTGTTGTGCATGCAGCTCTGAAAATCTGTGTCTCTCCCCCCTCTCATTCCCCTGTGTCTCTTCCCCTTCTCTCACTACCCTGTGTCTCTCCCCCCTCCTTTGTGTCTCTCCCCCTCTCATTCCCATGTCTCTCCCCCCTCCTCTCACTCCCCTGTGTCTCCCCCCTCTCACACCCCTGTGTCTCTCCCCCCACCTCTCACTCTCCTGTGTCTCTCCCCCCACCTCTCACTCCCCTGTGTCATTCCCCCCTCCTCTCACTCCCCTGTGTATCTCACCCCTCCGGTCGCTCTCCTGTGTCTCTCCCCCTCCTCTCACTCCTTTGTGTCTCCCCCTCCTCTGTTTCTCCCCCCATTCCCCTGTGTCTCACCCCCCGTGTGTCTCCCCCCTCCTCTCCCACCCCTGTGTGTCTCCCCGTCCCCTGTGTCTCTTCCCCCTCATCTCCCTCCCCTGCATCTCTTCCCCCTCCTCTCCCTGCCCGGTGTCACTCCCCCATCTCCTATGTGTCTCCCCTCCTCCTCCTCCTCTCTCTCTCCGGCACGCGACGCGCATGCGCGGCCTGTTGCGCAATGCGCATGCGCTTCCAATTTGCGGCGAAATCGCAGTTGTCAGACTGCAGATTGTCGCAAGCGTGACGATGAATCGCAGTTTGACAACTATTATATGTGTTGGTGGGTACGTCGATCACCCATTGTTAGGGGTAGACTCTGTATTGTGCCCGGCTACTACTACGGAAACCCCTTCCTAGTCCTGTGCTTGGAAATCGCACCAATCACCACTTTAGGTAGTAACTTCTGATTGGCTTAGCGATGGGCGGAGGAACCAATCTGGTTAAAACCACCAAAGCCGTTTCTGATGATGATTCAAGCCAAATTAAAGAATACAGGTATACCCCGCTTAAAGCTACCCCGTATAGAGCTGATTCACTATAGAGCTGTTTTTCCTGCCAGACCCATCTTAATGCTAATCCCTGCTATAACACTCTGATTCTCTATAGTATTGCCCCGCTATAACGCTGTTTTTGCCTGCCAGACCCCCTGATTCGCTATTACACAGCTTTTTTTTCTCCAAAGAAAACAGATTCCAGGATGACCCAGAAGCTGCAACATCAATAATTTGAAGTTTATATTTTTGCTAATGTTCAGTTTGTGTTAGTGTTATGTTTGCTGTTTTTTTTTAAGTTCATTTAAAACCAAAAAAGTTAAAATTTCAAAAAAAAAAAATGTGGTAAAACTAATTATTATGCAATAATTCCCAATAGATTGTAATAATCAAAAGATAGATTTTATATTGTCATCTATCTAAACATTAAAGCTTATAAGTAGATACATACAATTGTTTATTCTTGATTTTACTATTATCCTAATAAACATTATTCTGCACAAGGCGTATACTTGTCTATAAATTAATCATTGAACTCAATAAACAGTGTTAAATCACAAACCCCCAGATCTGCCTACATAGGCACCTCGTAACTACCAATAGAAACACTGCATTTGGGCACAGTTTTTACCCTATACTAACCTTCAATCCAACATCAGCACAATGCAGAAATTCACATAGAAATGTCTGAGCTCCTCCTTTGCTTGCTTCCTTGTGCAGGGGATTGCACATCCCATGACGCCTAGCTGCACAAACTGCTATCACAGATTGAAACAAAGTATTAGCTGCCTGTGATCGGCAGAAACGAATTATGAATGTTATGCTAATTTTAACAGGGGTTTTCAGGGGGTTCTATCTCTCAAAATCAACTGCTTGCAAACTTGAGAGATTAAGCAAACTTTAGGGTAAGTTTAATAATGTTTATTATGGTATTTTTTCCTGTATCAGATGCAGTAATTATCCAGGAAACTTAAATATGCCTTTAACTGATTAGCAAAAAAATATGTATTTGTAGAAAAATATTTTAATGTAGCTTTTAAAACTTACATTCAAACTTTAGCTTTTCATGGACTAGCAGAGCTGCTTCTCTCCATTGCCTAAGATTTTTAGGGAGTTGGAGAGGATCTGCATGGGAGGCTATCCTGATGGGAGTCTTTTCTACATTCTTTGCTGCACTGGCTATTAAATAAACAAATTAAATGCTATTATATAAGCATTATAGGGGTCATTTAATATTCTGTCATTTACTCTATTTTGTACATTCAGTATGTATACATTAAAGGTCCTCTGTAGCTTAAGAAAAACTTTACGTTTGTGATGTATGTAACAATTTAGCACAGGGGTGGGTAAGTTCGGTCCTGGAGAGCCTCATACATGCCTTGGATTTGAAGATATCCTTTCTGTGCACAGGTGAGTCAATCAGCATGACTGAAGAAGTGATTGACTCACCTGTGAGCAGCCGGGCTATCATCAAATCCTGGCATGTATGTGGCCCCTCTTGCCCACCCCTTATTTAGCAACATCATCAACCGTGTAAGCAAGAAAAGCATAAAAACGATTTTACCAAAAATTATCTTTTTGTCAGACACTTCTTGTTTCATGGAGACTTCCATCTTAGCTAGCTAGTCTGCTGGTAGGTAAGTTCTACTGGGAATTACTCTCTATTCAGTCCTATTATCTTTAAACACTTTCTTAGACAGTCTTTCAACAGAACCAAATAGATATGTTAACTGAATACACCCATTACTCCCAGGGTCCCCAACCTTTTAGCAACAAAGGCAAAATGTCTAACATGGTTAAAGGAAAACTGACCGGGCATCGCAATGTGCGCCTCTAATCTGTTTCCATCCTGAATCGGTGTGCATCCTGGGGCAGATAGGAAGTATGACTGGCTAGAGGTCCCTTAGAGGGACACTGAAAGGCACTGCAATGATAGTGATCATATGAAGCCATTTAATATCACATATTTGTTGGGCTCCTTTTTTAATCATAATTATAACAGAAATCACCCAAATGACCCTGTTCAAAAGTTTGAATACTGTATATTGCCCCCTTTAGCATCAATGACAGCCCCTAATTTTTGCAGGCGGTATAGCTGCCTATTCGTCTTGGCAAAATGCCTCCAGGTCGTACAAAGTCTTAGGTCGTCTTGCATGAACCGCACGTTTGAGATCGCCCCCGAGTGGATCGATGATATTAAGGTCAGGAGACTGTGATGGCCACTCCACAACCTTCACCTTTTTCTGCTGTAACCACTGGAGGGTCAACTTGGCCTTGTTCTTAGGGTCATTGTCATGCTGGAAAGTCCAAGAGCGTCCCATGAGCAGCCTTCGTGCAGAAGAATGCAAATTGTCTGCCAGTATTTTTCGTGGGCCTAGGCAAACCACTAGAATAAACTACATTTTCAGTGATTTAGAAAAGTAATATTCAATATTAATCTGCTTTCATCATACACTTCTAAACCTCCAGTTAAAGGGCCACTTAATTCAGTACAATGTGGAGCACACCAATGTAAAGATCTCTTAACAGCATGTTGAAATCTGTTCTTTTTTCACTGAGATATTTATTAACCGACAGCAAGCTCTGTGCAGGCAGTGAAGAAAAACACAATACTGGACTTTTGGATTTCGGCCATGTAGTTGCAGGCTTGTCCAATTTAATCGCTCTGTAACTGTTGCAATTTAATCAGGTCCCAAGTCTCCAGCCAATAAAGAGCATCAGCTTCTGTCTAAATATAATCTTGTAACTGAATTACTCACACCCCTTGATGACCTCATAAAGAGTGGACGGAAGTAGCTAAAATGGACGTGTACGTGTTTTCATGCTTCAACCTTCAACGGCAGCACAATGCAGACATCCACAGCAACAATGTCTGAGCTCCTCCTTGCTTCCTTGTAGTTGGGGAAAAATACTACACATCCCATGATGCTTTGCTGTACAGACTGACTTCTCAGTCATTTAAACAATGTTATAGCTGCTTGTGACTGTCCAAAACAAATTATGAATGTTATGCCAGTTTAGCTTGGATTTTACAGGGGTGTTCTTTCTCATAACCAATTGCCAGAAAACTGAAGAAATTTAGAAATCTCAGGGAAAGTTTATTAATGTTTATCTTAAGATTTTGTTCATGCACTACTGATTCTCCTCTGTCAGATGCATTCATAATCCAGGAAACTTCTATATACCTTTAAATAGGATTTTTTTAAAGATTGTGCTTAATTAAAACATCCAATTCCTGTTTATGTTCCATTACAGCAGTCCTTTAAAGGAGGGCTAAATGGAACCTTTAAGCTGGTGGTCCAGTGGTTAGGATTCAGTGCTTTCACTGCTGCGACCTGGGTCTGATTTCAGTTAGGGAAGCAAGAGGTCACACCACCCTGATGCCAAGCAGGTCAGTACCAAGGGATACCAGGAGCTGTATGCTGTGGCCCACTGGAGAAGGAAATGGTAACCCACATATCTCTGCCATGAAAATTAAGTGGATCAGCATGACCATGGACATAAAAATGTGCCTGGTGTGTTATGGTCCATGAGGTCATACAGAGTTGGACACGACTGAACAACAACAACAAATGGAGCCTTCAATGTTTTGTCAATTGCCATACTGTGTACATACAGTATATATACACATAGGTGCAATATATTATTATATGTACTTCAACATTTCCAGCAGTGAAACAGTTAATTGTTATAATCAAACTCTAGAAACCGCTGCATATTGATTTTCATAAATTCCACCCAAAATACAATTTTCATATCCCTCTTACATTTCATTTATTTGTGTTTTTTTTCCCCTCTTTGCATGTCAGTGCTTATTTCCTGTACGGCGGTTTGGATACAAGCACCCAAGTTTTAATTAGAGAGATGCAAACACCAGCATGCGGGAAGGAGCTTTAAGACACCGCAATCATGCCAACAATTTAATTATTTATCAGAGTAAATAAAATTAAATATTTTTCTAGCGGGATGCAAAGTAATTACACTGCCACATTCATCAAAACCTTCACCATCAAAATAAAAGGCGTAGCATTATTTAATAATTCATATTACAAATACTCAGAATCGAGGAGGTGCAGCACAGGCGGCTGAAGGTAGACATAAGATTTCTCTGCTCTCTTTCCCAAAACATTGTTAGGAGAACTATACATTTTTAATTTCACTTACATCTTGTGTAAAATAATCTTCACATAAGCTTTTAACCTGTACTTCATGAAACCCTAGGGCTTTGTAAGTAGATACTTTGCGTTTGCTGAGACTCCGTTAACTAAAGGAAGATATTTATACCTCAAATCTCATCCACTTTTGTTTGACACTTTTTAATGATATAATTGTATATTATTCCAAAGTTTATTTTCTTAGCATATTGTCAGGAACAAGATACATTTTAATTCCACATATTTTGCTTTTTTTGTTTAAGAAACTGGAAATAACAGAGGTTGACAATAATGTTATATTCGGTTTTAAATGGCAATAGCGAACCTCCACCTCACATATATGTGTACCTCCCCAATTTGATCTATTATTATGACAAACTTGTAACTTGCCCATCATAAATGACATTATCATGGGTTATGTTCAATTGTCTTTACTGTCTCTCTCTGTACTGTCTCTCTAGGTGTGCCCTCTCAGTCCCCCCCTTTCTGTTTCTGTGCTCCCGCTGCCTCTCTGTGTGCCCTCTCTCTCTCTGTGCTGTTTCTCTCTATGTGCTGTCTCTCTAGGTGCACCCTCTCTCTCTCTCTCTCTCTCTCTCTTTGTGCGCCCTCTCTATGACTGTGCATCCTCTCTTTGCGCGTGGGCTGCCTCACTCTATGTGCCCTCTGTCTCTCTCTGCTCTCTCTGTACTTTCTGTCACTCTCTGTGCCCTCTCTCTGCAATCTGTGTGCTCTCTGTTTCTCCCCCTCCCTCATTCTCCCTCTATTCTGTCTCCCTCCCCCTCTCACTCTCCCTCCCTTTCTCCCTTTCCGTCCTTCTCTCTCACCCTCCCGCTCTCTCCCTCTCTCTCCCTCCCTCCCTCCCGACGAGTACCAACTGGGCAGTTACGCAATTTTCCTCTTTAGCAGTAGTAGACTGTAAGTTACATCTGCCAGGTGCAAGCTGAAAACTATTATAATGGGTCCCCTGTGGCACCTTATCGCCCACTGTGGTCCCCCACATGCCCCAATGGCCCCTGTGCCACCTTCAGGCCCTACGGCCTACCACAGGCCCCTGTGTTCCCCCTCAGCTTCCTGTGGCCTCTCGTGCACCTCTGAAGCCTCCCGCTGCCCTCCCTCTGTCCTTTGTGGCCCCCTCTGTTCTTGCAGGCCCCTGTGGCCCCCTCGGCTCTCTTCCCTGCCATTGCCCCTCCTCACCCCATGAAGTGGAGTGCAGCATCGGGCAGGTAAGAAAGTATTTATGCTGATCATAGCCGGTAAGCTTGAAACAGCTGTACATGAAAAGGATTCTCAGCTTGTGTAAAATCCAGCCTTGGCTTTGCATTAAAGCTGTGTAATACAGCAGGCATAAGCTTAAAGAAAGCCATGTTTGATAATGGCTATGGATTGAAGAGCGAGGCATTTGTGGGCACATTTACATGTCCCTGCTCAGTTTCAGAGAATTCAGTGTGATAACTGTATATATATTTTTATATATATATATATATATATATATATATATATATCACCTATAATAGTTGTCATTGTGTGTAAAGCTCCCGCCTCGCATGCGCATTGAGACGCATACACATAGTGCGTCGCAAATGGCGCATGCTCATATTGTGCCACGGGGGGAGGTGTGGGAGACAAGGGTAGGGGGTGGGAGAGAGACAGGGGAGAGGGTGGGAGAGAGAAATGGGGGAGAGACAGGGGAGACGGTGGGAGAGAGACAGGGGGGGAGAGACAGGAGGAAGAGAGACAGGGGGAGGAGGAGAGACAGGGGAGAGGGTGGGAGAGAGGCATGGGGAGAAAGACATGGGGTGGAGAGACATGGGGGGAGAGTGACATGGGTGGGAGAGATACAGCTGAGGGATGGGGAGGGAGAGGGGAGAAGAGACACAGGGGAGGAAAAGGGGGGGAAGAGACACAGGGGAGGTAGAGGAGGAGAGACCCAGGAGAGGGGGAAGAGACACATGGGGGGGAGAATGGTGGAAGAGGCACAGGGGAAGGAGAGGGGGAAGAGACAAAGGGAGCGAGAGGGGGGAGAGACACAGGGGAGATAGAGTGGGAAAGAGACACAGGGGAGGGAGAGGGGGGACACAGGAGAGGGAGAGGGGGAAAGAGGCACGGGAATGAGGGGGGAGGAAGAGACACAGGGAAGGGAGGGGGAAGAGAGTATATATATATATATATATATATATATATATATATATGCGTAGATGTATATGTAAATGTATACATATATATATATATCACATATATTGCTGCTCCTTGCGCTGGTGGAGATGAGCCCTGTAGGTGCTCATCCCTACGACCCTCTACGACTTTCGGAGCGAGGGGCAGCAATTGCGGAGGTGGAGGCTCCCACGTCGGCTGCAATGAGCCAAAGGCTCATTACAGGCCGCAAATGCGGACCCTCACAAACCACGAGGCCGCATTTGCGGAGGTGGATGCTCTACGGCACCTCACACATGGTTACAAACACCCACACAAGCGGCACTACCAAAATACATCTAACACGCAATCACTATATACCCCCTACAACTTACCCAAGAAGGGATCCGAGATAAGTTCGGAAACCCTCATTAATCCCACGGGATCCGAGATAAGCTCGGAAACCCGCATTAACCCCACATTAACCCTCGCAGTGGGGGTCCCCGATTGCAAGCGATTGGGGACCCCCGCTGCAATGAAAATTTAAAATTCCCGCCTTATGTGTCCTTAAAGGACCGTAAAGGTCCTTAAAGGACCCGTAGCAAAAACATTTTTAACCCCATCAAACTCTAAAAAACCCTGTCACTCCAGACCCCCATAAACCCTTAATTAACCCTGTCACTCATGTGGGTCAATACAGACCCCAATAAGCCCTTCATTAATCCCCTCGCTCTTGGAGGTCAATACAGACACCCATAAACCCTTAATTAACCCTGTCACTCATGGGGGTTAATACAGAACCCCATAAACCTATAATTAACCCTGTCACTCATGGAGGTCAATACAGACCCCCATAAGCACTTAATTAACCCCGTCACTCATGGGGGTCAATACAGATCCCCATAAACCCATAATTAACCCTGCCACTAATGGGGGGTCAATACAGACCCCCATAAACCTATAATTAAACCTGGCACTCATAGGGGTTAATACAGACCCCCATAAGCACTTAATTAACCCCGTCACTCATGGGAGTCAATGCAGACCCCCATAAACCCATAATTAACCCAGTCACTCATGAGGGTCAATACAGATCCCCATAAACCTATAATTAACACTGTCACTCATGGGGGTCAATACAGACCCCCATAAGCACTTAATTAACCCAGTCACTCATGAGGGTCAATACAGACACCCATAAACCCATAATTAACCCTCTCACTCATGGGGGTCAAGACAGACCCCCATAAGCCAATAAATAACCCCGTTACTCATGGGGGTCAATACAGACCCTCATAAGCCTCTATTTAACCCTATCAGTCCCATAAGGGTATATTATGACCCTTATGGGGCTGTTAAAACCCAACATTAACCACATAAGTGCCATGACGGTCCCCAAGGACCATCATGACACTAAGTATAAACACTACACTGCACTATACCCCCCAATAAAACATTAAATCTAAACTAACCCCCCTCTACACTAACCTATTAACAACTACACTACCAACCTACACTACCTACCCCCCAAAAATAAAAAAAATACATTACAAACCCCCCCCCCGCCCTGACTACAGAAAAAAATAAAAATTACACACCTGAAAAGGAAATATATACAATACATACAATACAAATAAAATAAAATACAACACCCCTAATAAACCCCCCACCACTCTAATTACAGAAAGGTCACCAAAAATAAAAAATCGACATTACAGAAAATAAAAAACCTAAATCACAAAAAATAAAAAATCTACATTACAGAAAATAAAAAAACCTAAGTCACAAAAAATAAAAAAAGGAACATTACAGAAAATAAAAAAATACATTACAACCCCCCCCCCCCCCCCGCCCTGACTACAGAAAAAAATAAAAATTACACACCTGAAAAGGAAAATATATACAATACATACAATACAAAATAAAATATAAAATACAATACCATACCCCCTCTCTATCTAACATTCAATCAATACTATCTATCTAAAATACATCACCCAATCTATTTAATATACAATGCATCCTATCTATCTAAAATACATCCCACAATCTAATAGACAATAAATCCTAACTATCTAAAATACATCCCCAATCTAATATACAATACTATATAATATACAATACATCCTAACTATCTAAAATACATCCCCCTATCTAACATACAATAAATGCTATGTCTATATACAAACCCTAATTCTAAGCTAAAATAAAATAATTAAGACCACTTACCTTTGCAGATGTCCCTTCAGATCAGCAACCGAGGGGAAAAAAAAAATAGTACAACACATTTACAGAAAACGCTCTCTATCAAATTCAGCCAATCAGAAGGCGCCAATGTGTGAGCCAATCAGAAAGGGATATACCCCAAAATCCCACTCTGATTGGATAATGCACCTGTCAATCTTTATTTAAACCAATCACAAGGCGCCTTCAGCCAATCACAATGGAATACGCCCCCACAGGGTGATTGGCTGGAGGCATCTACGCATTCTGATAGGTTGCAGTGACAATAGCCAATCACAATGGGATACACACCCACGTAGTGATTGGCTGAAGGCATTTGCGCCTTCTGATTGGCTGTTGTCAATGTCAATCAGTATTACAGGCAATGAGAAGGCGCAGATGTCTTCAGCCAATCACCCCATGGGGGTGTATCCCATTGTGATTTGCTGATGGCAATAAAGCCTTCTGATTGGTTTAAATAAAGATTGACAGGTGCATTATCCAATCAGAGTGGGATTTTGGGGTGTATCCCTTTCTGATTGGCTCACACATTAGCGTCTTCTGATTCAGAAGCCGCCATTGACAATTTTCTTCTGGAAAACTCTGTAGGAGGCTCATTAGCGTCGGGGAGATCCGCAAGTGTGGATCTCTGTTCGTTTTTTATTTATTTTTTTATTTTAGTGCGCGGATTGTTTGAGGATGGGGCAGAAGACGAGGTGGCCGGGGAAATCGCGGGGAGGTAAGTACAATGTATATTATGTTTATTTTACTTTGTTTTTATGTTTATGTATGTTGTACTAATGTAATGTTTTTTTTTAACAGGGGCTGCCCCGGAGAAGAAGAAAAGAAGAAGGACGGGGACATGCTGGAAAGGTGAGTAGAATATTTAGAATGTTTATAATGTTTATTTATTGTATGTAAATGTGTTGTACTATTTTTTTTTTAGTTTTCCTCTAGCTTGCAAAGGTAAGTGGTCTTAATTATTTTATTTTAGCTTAGAATTAGGGTTTGTATATAGAGATAGCATTTATTGTATGTTAGATAGGGGGGTGTATTTTAGATAGTTAGGATTTATTGTATATTAGATTGGGGATGTATTTTAGATAGATAGGATGTATATTATAATGTATAGTATTGTATATTAGATTGGGGGATGTATTTTAGATAGTTAGGATTCATTGTATATTAGATTGTGGAATGTATTTTAGATAGATAGGATGTATTGTATATTAGATAGATTGGGTGATGTATTTTAGATAAATAGTATTGATTGTAGGTTAGATAGGGGGTATTGTTTGAATTGTATTTGTATTGTATTCTATGTATTCTATGTATTTCCTTTTCAGGTGTGTACATTTTTTTTTTCTGTAGATGGGGGGGGGGGTGTAGTGACGTTGTAATGTATTTTTTTATTTTCTGTAATGTAGATTTTTTATTTTTTGTGATTTAGGTTTTTTTATTTTATGTCATGTAGATTTTTTATTTTTGGTGACTTTAGTTTTTTTATTTTCTGTAATTAGAGTGGTGGGGGGTTCTTAGGGGGTAGGTAGTGTAGGCAGGTAGTGTACGTGTTAAGAGGTTAGTGTAGAGGGGGGTTAGTTTAGATTTAATGGTTTATTGGGGGCCTACAGTGCAGTGTAGTGTTTATACTTACTGTCATGAGGGTACTGGAGAACCCTCATAGCACTTACGGGTAATGTTAGGCTTCTAACTGTCCCATGAGGGTCTTTAAATACCCTTGTGGGACGAATGGGGTTAAAAAGAGGCTTATGAGGGTCTGTATAGACCCCCATAAGAGACCGGGTTGGTTTAGTGCTTACACTTTGGTTCATGAGGGTTCTGGATGACCCTCATGGCACTTATAGTGTTATTACATGCGTTCATTAGTGTGTTATAGGGGTCTATATAGTTGAGGCACACAGTACACTCACATTGTGTGACAAACAACATTTCAACACTTTTTTTTATTGCCCCATCATTTTTGACGGGCAAGTCGCTAGTATATATATACTGTTGTGCTCAAAAGTTTGCATACCCTGGCAGAAATTGTGAAATTTTAGCATTTATGTTGAAAATATGCAAAAAAAAAATATTTTATTGAAGGCTAGTGATCATATGAAGCCATTTATTATCACATAATGGTTTGGCTCCATTTTAAATCATAATGATAACAGAAATCACCCAAATGGCCCTGATCAAAAGTTTACATACCCTTGAATGTTTGGCCTTGTTACAGACACACAAAGTGACACACACAGGTTAAAGTGGCAATTAAAGGTTAATTTCCCACACCTGTGGCTTTTTAAATTGCAATTAGTGTCTGTGTATAAATAGTCAATTCGCTTTTTCGTTCTCACATCAATGCACTGAGCAGGCTGGATACTGAGCCATGGGGAGCAGAAAAGAACTGTCAAAAGACCTGTGTAACAAGGTAATGGAACTTCATAAAGATGGAAACGGATATACAAAGATATCCAAAACCTTGACAATGGCAGTCACTTATTAAGAAGTGGAAAATTTGGGGATCTCTTGATACCAAGCCAAGGTCAGGTAGACCAAGTAAGAGTTCAGCCACAACTGCCAGAAGAATTGTTCGTAATACAAAGTAAACCCACAGGTAACCTCAGGAGAAATACAGGCTGCTCTGGAAAAAGACGGTGTGGTTGTTTCAAGGAGCACAATATGACGAGCTGCATGGGCGAGTTTCCAGAAAGAAGCCTTTACTGCTCCAATGCCACAAAAAAGCCTGATTACAATAAGCCTGACAACACCTTGATACGTCTCAAAGCTTCTGGCACACAGTAATTTGGAGTGAAGAGACCAAAATAGAGCTTTATGGTCACAACCATAAGCACTATGTTTGGAGAAGGGTCAACAAGGCCTGTACTGAAAAGAATACCATCCCCACTGTGAAGCATGGTGGTGGCTCACTGATGTTTTTTTTGGGGTAAACGGTGTCATGCCTGGCATGCCCAAGAGAACTTTCTTTGGACTTTTCTTTATGTGATTGTGGGACTGGGCTCAGTCATTTTAAAGTATGTTTTATAGTTATCTAATCTGTGAAGTTGATTATCCTGTGTATGGCTACTGTATGTTATGTTGCTTGTCTATGTGTGTCTAATGATGTTGGAGTCTGTGTGTTGCATGCTTGGTTCATGAACAGTTAACTAATTTAGAACGTAGTGATACAATCTGTTGAGAGTCAGGTGATCTGAGTTATGTAATCCTGCTCTGTGGTGAAGTCTGCTCTGAATGAAGTGTGTGTATGCTCCTCAAAAATAGGGAGGTGACATTTCTAGAAGATAGAAGTGTAGTAAGGTCCTTAGAGAAGATAAGAGCTATCACTGTCTGACTGGATTAATACATACAGTGGATATAAAAAGTCTACAGACCACTGCTAAAAAATGTCAGGTTTCTCTGCTGTAAAAAAATGAGACAAAGATAAATCATTTCAGAACTTTTTCCACCTTTAATGTGACCTATAAACTGTACAACTCAATTAAAAAACAAACTGAAATCTTTTAGGTGGAGGGAAGAAAAAGAAAAATAATGTGGTTGCATAAGTCTGCACACCCTCTTATAACTGGGGATGTAGCTGTGTTCAGAATTAAGCAATCACATTCCAAATCGTGTTAAATAGGAGTCAGCATACACCTGCCATCATTTAAAGTGCCTCTGATTAACCACAAATAAAGTTCAGCTGCTCTAGTTGGTCTTTCCTGAAATTTTCTTAGTTGCATCCCACAGCAAAAGCCATGGTCCACAGAGAGCTTCCAAAGCATCAGAGGGATCTCATTGTTAAAAGGTATCAGTCAGGAGAAGGGTACAAAAGGATTTCCAAGGCATTAGATATACTATGGAACACAGTGGAGAAAATATGGCACAACAGTGACATTACCAAGAACTGGAGCTCCCTCCAAAACTGATGAAAAGACAAGAAGAAAACTGGTCTGTGAGGCTACCAAGAGGCCTACAGCAACATTAAAGGAGCTGCAGGAATATCTGGCAAGTACTGGCTGTGTGGTACATGTGACAACAATCTCCCGTATTCTTCATATGTCTGGGCTATGGGATAGAGTGGCAAGACGAAAGCCTTTTCTTACGAAGAAAAATATCCAAGCCAGGCTACATTTTGCAAAAACACATCTGAAGTCTCCCAAAAGCATGTGGGAAAAGGTGTTATGGTCTGATGAAACCAAGGTTGAACTTTTTGGCCATAATTCCAAAATATATATTTGGCGCAAAAACAAAACAACACTGCACATCACCAAAAGAACACCATACCCACAGTGAAGCATGGTGGTGGCAGCATCATGCTTTGGGGCTGTTTTTCTTCAGCTGGAACTGGGGCCTTAGTTAAGATAGAGGGAATTATGAACAGTTCCAAATACCAGTCAATATTGGCACAAAACCTTTAGGCTTCTGCTAGAAAGCTGAACATGAAGAGGAACTTCATCTTTCAGCATGACGACGATCCTAAGCTTACATCCAAATCAACGAAGGAATGGCTTCACCAGAAGAAGATTAAAGTTTTGGAATGGCCCAGCCAGAGCTCAGACCTGAATCCGATTGAAAATCTGTGGGGTGATCTGAAGAGGGCTGTGCACAGGAGATGCCCTCGCAATCTAACAGATTTGGAGTGTTTTTGCAAAGAAGAGTGGGCAAATCTTGCCAAGTCAAAATGTGCCATGCTGATAGACTCATACCCAAAAAGACTGAGTGCTGTAATAAAATCAAAAGGTGCTTCAACAACAAAGGGAGTAAAATTGTAAGGCTAGCATTGCTGTTTGCCACACAATGCAAGGCTATGGGCCCTCTGAGCACCTTCGTCGCTCAACGCGTGGCTCGCAATGAGTGCCTTTGGCGCTCATTGCAAGCCTCTCCCCCTGTGTTGTTTATAGGCCTGGCGCTTGAGTGTTACTGTGTTGTGTTGTATTACTGACTTGGGTTAAGTGTTAGTGGCTTGGGTTATGTGTTACTGCCTTGTCTTAAATGTTAGTGGCTTGGATGAAGTTCCTGGCTTTCGTTAAGTGTTACTGCTTAGGGCTATTTTTTACTCCCTTCGGGCTAGTCTTACATCCTTGGGCCTCGTTTTCATCATTTTGAGTTTTTTCGGCAGCCATTATTTTTCTTGCTTAGTTAATTTCCGTGATCCTGGAAATCAACGTGTTAATACATATAATGGAACTAATGGATAACTTGAATATCATATTTATTGATTTATTAATATTGCATTATTTCTGGAATGCAATTAAAACCCATAAGGCTTTGAAATCTAACCTCCATTTTTCAGTGACGTAATGATGACAATCTCTTTTGCCATTGGCTCAGTCTAAACCCGTAACAACGGGTTTGACTAATTGATCATGTTCACAGCTGCACATCCAACATGCGCAAGAATGGTTTACAGGTTTGCGTATCAAGCCCTTAACTCGCGCCATGGTCTAATTTAATAGCTCTGTAAGGCAGCCGAATTTCAAGCCAGCAGCGTTTGCAGGTGCGCCGATGCCACTGCGGACTTCGAATTTAATAGGGCTGATAGACTGTTACAGAATGTTATCAGTTCAAGTTTAAATATACATCCATTGGACTTGTTATGAATTACAACAGCAATTAAAGCAGTTCCTGAATTTTATAATGCTGAGCATCAGTTAATTTTTTTAAATGCTGCATCTGAGTAAGGGCGTTTTAGAGACATCAGCTGTCTTGGTGAAGGGTTCAAAAGAAGCTGAAAGGTCTGCTGGGTACAACAGCCTTATCAAGCCCGACAGATGAAAGCAGATCATAACAAACTGCATGTGGTCACACATGAGATGACAAGATTAAACATCGATGTCCTTGGAATTACTGAACTCAAATGGACTGGAATGGGACATTTCACATCAGACAATCACCAGATCTTCTACTGTGGTCAAGAATCCCACAGAAGAAATGGAATAGCCCTCATAGTCAATCAAAGGGTGGCCAAAGCAGTGCTCAGTTAAAACCCAATAAATGAAAGAATGATTTCAATTTAAATTCAAGGCAAACCATTTAACATCACAGTGATTCAAGTCTATGCTCCAATCATGGATGTCCAGTTCTATGAGGATATTCAACACGTCATAGATATAACACCAAGAAAAGATGTTACTCTCATCATAGGGGATTGGAATGCTAGTAGGGAACCAAAAGACACCTGGAATAACTGGCAAGTTTGGCCTTGGACTAAAAAATTAAGCAGGTCAGGTCATTAGTAGAATTCTCAGTGATAATTTTTGGGGCATAGCAAACACTGTCTTCCAGCAGCCTCCGAGACGACTCTACACATGGACATCACCAGATGGACAATAAAGAATTTAGATTGACTATATACTTTGCAGCCAAAGATGGAGGAGCTCTATACAATCAGCAAAAACAAGACCTCGAGCTGACTGCGACTCAGACCATGAGCTTCTTATTGCAAAGTGCAGAATCAAACTGAAGAAAAGAGGGAAAATCATCAGACCAAGTAGATACAAAATAAATAATATCCATTGTGAATATGCAGTGGAGGTAAAGAATAGATTTAAGGGACTAGACATGGAAGTACTTTAGACCGAAGTTTGCAACATTATTCAGAAAAAGGCAATAAAGAATATCCCCAAAAGAAAGAGAACTAAGAAGGCTGTCTGATGAGACTGTGAAAACAGCCCAGGAAAGAAGGAAAGTGAAAGGTAGTGGAGACGGGAAAAGATTTGTACAACTGAATACAGAATTCCAGAGGATAGCAAGAAGAAACAGGAGACGTTCTACAATGAGTGATGTAAAGAGATAGAAGAAGATAACAGAATGGAAAAGTCAAGATATCTCTTCAGGAAAATTGGGGATTTCAAATTAATATTTCATGCAAAAGTGGGCCTGATAAAAGACAAAAATGGTAGGGACTTAACAGAAGCAGATCAGATAAAGATCTATACAGGAAGTATCTTAACAGCAGTGATGACCTCAATAGTTTGTCCAAGGAGCTGAAGCCAGACACCTTGCAGAGTGAAGTAAGACGGCCCTAGGATGTCTTGCTGATAAAAAGGCTGCAGGAGTTAATGGAATCCCAGCTGAACTATTCAAAATCCTACAAGATGATGCTGTGAAAGTGTTGCTTGCCTCATTCCAAATTTACAAAACTCAACGGTGGCCAATAGACAGGAAAAGGTCATCCCAATAAGAAAGAAAGGCAGTGCCAAAGAGTGCTCCAAGTATCAAACAATGGCACTCACTTCACATGCCAGCAAGATAATGCTTAAGATCCTACAAGCTCTTCTTCCAACAATATATGGACCTGGAATTACCAGATGTGCAAGCCAGGTTCCACAGAGGAAGAGGCACAATAGATCAAATGCCAATGTCTGAAGGATAATAGAGAGGGCAAGAAAAAAATAGTTGCTACTGCTTCATAGGCTATTCTAAAGCCTTTGATTGTGTAGATCACAATAAAATGTGGCAAGTTCTTAAAGAGATGTGAGTACCAAATCATCTCATCAGCCTCCTGAGGAATCTGTACGTGGACTAAGAATGCCACGGTCAGAACTGAACATGGAACAACAGAATTGTTCAAGATCAGGAAAGGGAGTGTGACAAGGTTGTACAGTCAGGTCCATAAATATTGGGACATCAACATAATTCTAATCTTCTTGGCTCTATACACCACCACAATGGATTTGAAATGAAACGAACAAGATGTGCTTTAACTGCAGACTTTCAGCTTTAATTTGAGGGTATTTACATCCAAATCAGGTGAACGGTGTAGGAATTACAACATTTTGTATATGTGCCTCCCACTTTTTCAGGGACCAAAAGTAATGGGACAGATTACCAGTCATAAAACAAACTTTCACTTTTTAATACTTGGTTGCAAATCCTTTGCAGTCAATTACAGCCTGAAGTCTGGAACGCACAGACATCACCAGACGCTGGGTTTCATCCCTGGTGATGCTCTGCCAGACCTCTATTGCAACTGTCTTCAGTTCCTGCTTGTTCTTGGGGCATTTTCCCTTCAGTTTTGTCTTCAGCAAGTGAAATGCATGCTCAATCGGATTCAGATCAGGTGATTGACTTGGCCATTGCATAACATTCCACTTCTTTCCCTTAAAAAACTCTTTGGTTGCTTTTGCAGTATGCTTCGGGTCATTGTCCATCTGCACTGTGAAGCGCCGTCCAATGAGTTCTGAAGCATTTGGCTGAATATGAGCAGATAATATTGCCCGAAACACTTCAGAATTCATCCTGCTGCTTTTGTCAGCAGTCACATCATCAATAAATACAAGAGAACAAGTTCCATTGGCAGCCATACATGCCCACGCCATGACACTACCACCACCATGCTTCACTGATGAGGTGGTATGCTTTGGATCATGAGCAGTTCCTTTCCGTCTCCATACTCTTCTCTTCCCATCACTCTGGTACAAGTTGATCTTAGTCTCATCTGTCCATAGGATGTTGTTCCAGAACTGTGAAGGCTTTTTTAGGTGTTGTTTGGAAAACTCTAATCTGGCCTTCCTGTTTTTGAGGCTCACCAATGGTTTACATCTTGTGGTGAACCCTCTGTATTTACTCTGGTGAAGTCTTCTCTTGATTGTTGACTTTGACACACATACACCTACCTCCTGGAGAGTGTTCTTGATCTGGCCAACTGTTGTGAAGGGTGTTTTCTTCACCAGGGAAAGAATTATTCGGTCATCGACCACAGTTGTTTTCCGTGGTCTTCCGGGTCTTTTGGTGTTGCTGAGCTCACCGGTGCGTTCTTTCTTTTTAAGTATGTTTCAAGCAGTTGATTTGGCCACACCTAATGTTTTTGCTATCTCTCTGATGGGTTTGTTTTGTTTTTTTCAGCCTAATGATGGCTTGCTTCACTGATAGTGACAGCTCTTTGGATCTCATATTGAGAGTTAACAGCAACAAATGCAAATAGCACACTTGAAATGAACACTGGAGCTTGTATCTGCTCTTTGTAAATGGGATAATGAGGGAATAACACACACCTGGCTATGGAACAGCTGAGCAGCCAATTGTCTCATTACTTTTGGTCCCTTAAAAAGTGGGAGGCACATATACAAACTGTTCACCTGATTTGGATGTAAATACCCTCAAATTAAAGCTGAAAGTCTGCAGTTACAGCACATCTTGTTAGTTTCATTTCAAATCCATTGTGGTGGTGTATAGAGCCAAAAAGTTTAGAATTGTGTCGATGTCCCAATATTTATGGACCTGACTGTATATTGTCACCTTATCTATTCAACTTATATGCAGAGTACATCATGCGTAAGGCCAGACTGGATGAATCCAATATTACTGTAAGAAATAAAGGAACTAAAGGACTTATTGATAGGGTAAAAGAAGCTCAGTGTTCTTTTGGATTTGTTTCAGATTGATCTTTCTAAGTATTGTATAAGTGCTGCCAAAGCAAACCTAACACTGTCTCCACTTCTTCCCTATTAATTTGCCAGGAACAGCAAGCTCAGTTCCTGGCAAATTAATGGGGAAGAAGTGGAGACAGTGACCGTTTTTTTGGGGGGGATCCAAGATCTCTTCAGATAGTGACTGTAGCCATGAAATTAAAAGACATTTGCTTCTGGGGAGAGAAAGCTATGGCAAGTCTGGACAAGCTAGTAAAAAGTAAAGATATTACACTTTTAACAAAGGTCTGCATAGTTAGAACTATGGTATTCCCAGTAGTAACATACGGATCTGAGAGCTGGACCATAAAGAAGTCTCCATAGAATTTAATCCTTTGAATTGTGGTGTTGTCGAAAACTGCTTAGAGTCCCTTAGACTGCAAGAAGATCCAATAAATCTGTATTACAGGAAATGAAGCCAAACTGAGCTTCAGATTCATGATCATATCTTCCAGTGAACAAATATGTTGGCCATATCATGAGAAGACAGGATTCCCCTTATGCTGAGTAGGACTAAGAGCACATGAAGAAGGGTACGGCAGAGGCGGAGATGGATAGATGAGGTCATTGGAGCAATGAACATGAGCTTGATGGAGTGGGGGGAGTGCTGTGGTCCATAAGGACAACAATCATGAAGCTAAACTTAAGCCAATCTTTACTATCAATAGAATAGACAGACTAGATGGGATTTTTGGTTCTTATCTGCCATCAAATCGATATTTCTATGTTTCCTAAGCCCCTTTCTCTCTTAATTATTTCCCCTTTTTCCTTTCCTCTTTTCATACTTTCCTTCCATATTCTTCCTCTCTTCCTAGTCCCTTCTATCTCTTCCCTCTTCTCATCTCTGTCCCTCTCTAATCGCTATCAAACTGTCTCTCCCATCTCTCACTTCTCCCATCCATTTGTCCTTACATTTACGCATATATCAAAATATTGCCTGAGAGAGAAAACAAGGAGGTAGAGTGAATTAGAATAGGAAGGGAGAGAGAAAAGGTGATGGAGAGAGAGACAGAAAATGATGAGGGAGAGGGGATGAGGAGGGGACAGAGAGAGAATGAGGAGGGAGAGAGAAAATGGAGAGAAGTGAGAGAATGGTGAGGGAGCTAGAAATAGAGAAATGGAATGGAGAATAGGAATAAGGAATGAAAAAAGCAGGAGAGAGAATGAGGAGGGCGATAGAAAGTGGAAGGGAATATGAAAGTTAAAGACAGCTGAGAGAGATAGAGGAGGAGGGAGAGAAAAGGGGATCAGGGAGATAAGGGGAAGAAGCAGAGTCGAAAATAGAATTGGTGGGGAGAGAGAAGGAAGAGAGCATAGAGAAGGGAGAGAGACAGGAAGAGAAGGGGTAGAGAAAATGAGAGAAGTGTGAGGGAGATGGAGAAGGAGGAATGAAGAGACAGTTTGGTTGGAGGAGAAAGATAAGTGGAAATGAGAAAAAAGGGTATTGAGGGAGAGAGAGAGAATGTAAAAAGACAAAATGAGGGATAGAAAGGGGGTGAGAGAGAGAAAGGGACAGAGCGAAATAAGGACATGAAGGGAGAGAGAAATAAGGTTATGAAGGGAGAGTTAAAGAAAGAAGAATGAGAGAAGGAAGGGAATATAAGGGATGGGGGGAGAGAAAGAGAAGAGGGAGAGAGAGAACGAGTGGAGAGAGAATGGATGGAGAGATAGATAAAATGGAAACAGATAAACAGGTTTCCCTGACAATTTTCCCCAGCAATTTCATCTTTTTTCACTGGATGCTTTTTTGCAGGAAGTTTTGATCCTCTGTTCCTCTGTGCAGCAGGATTCAGTAGTGCTCTCCATAAATGGAGCTCAGCTGAGGCATCTCACTCATGTGCACCTGGGGAATTAGAATATAAAATGCCAGACATGCTGGCATGCATCCCCTCTGTGCCCCTCATCATATATTCTGGGGAGAATGTGTCCCTGCATCCCGCCCCTGGTACCGGAGCCCCTAATTGACACTTGACAATCTATACTTTTTGCTCCCCCACAGTCAATATCCTAAATCAATATATAACATTTTCCTGTTTTCTAGTCTGATTGGCTATTTCAGCCAATCTGAATGTAACATTCACTTTTCCATATATTTTTTTGGGAAAGCAAATTTGGAAGGGCTCTGGGGGCCTCATTTTCATCTTTAGTTTTAGCACTTGGAATTAGGCTTTATATTTTAGAAGTTGGGGGGAGTAGTAACCCATTCCTTGCTTAGCTTTCAATCCTAAAGGTCAGATTTGTTGCATAAGAGTAAGATTGGTATTAACAACTTTTTCATTTATTGTGATTAAAGGAAAGTTGATCTTTTGTGAGAAAAAATACACCAGTTGTTTGCCCACCATTGTTAAGCTGCTGCTCCTCCTATTTACTGTACATTTACTGATAAACTTTACTTGGCGGATGTGTGTGTGTGGTGGTGGGGGGGGGGGGGGGGGGGGGGGTGGGTGCTGCACTTCCTACTACATTTTTTAAATAGTTATAAGAAAATTAAGCCTAAATATTATAAGAAAGAAGATATTTTTGCTTTTTCACAAAGATTACTTTTTGAAAATATGTTGCTCATGTTTAGTTCTTCAAAGATGATAAACTAAATATAGGACTGCGGTGGTACTGCAAGCAAGCACAGCAGCATGGGGTTCTGGGTAATGACAGGCCTATGAGCGTTTATATTGTTTTTATTTAAACATGGATCCCGCTTTATACAGCTGTCATAATCCAAGCAGTTCACTCCCTTGCTCTAATGCTCTCCCTCCCCCTTCACAACCCCTCTTTTAACAGCCTAATTTGTCAAGAGCCAGCTGAAGCCATTAATGTTGTACCTGTTTTATGGAAATAGTACCTTATGATGAATGGTGGTGGGAAGGGAGAGGGAAGGGCTGAGTGATGCCATGTGGGGAGCTACACAAGGCCTCAGGAAATGTTAATCCTATTTACTATCTAAAACACCTGTTCGACACAGCAAGCTGGGATCTCCCCACTGTGATCCAAGAAGACTTTACCCCTTCACCACCAAGGAGGACTTGTAGGATTTATGGTATAATGCATTGCAATGGGAGAGTTCTTGGGTGCAGCCATACAAATAGTGAACGGAATATTTTATAGGCAGTCCAATTTTTGTTAATTCTATATTATTGTTAGACATTAAATAGTATTCAGATTTAGACCCAGGAAACTGTGACAATAACTCTGAAAGTCATATATGTTTCAAAAGTTTGGGTCTGACTAAAAGCATAATTAAACAGGAAAAATTTAATTTAATTAGTTAAAATAAATAATGTTGATGCCCTCTGTTTGTCCTGGGAGCATCCATGATACTATAGTGATGGGTGTATGTATGAGGGCATTTTCTCCTTCCCCTGTACAGTAGATAAGAACATGTTCTCAGGTGCCCAGCTATCAGGTGGCGCTCATGTCAGGACATTGATAGAACTTTATACCAACAACCGAGTCTACAAATTAAGAATTTCTCAAAGAACGTGTTTTATATAATTATGGCTTACGGAGTTGCTAATTCTGTAGCTTTGTTAGGTAATTCCCAAACATGTGAGTTGTTATCTAAAATACAGTTATTCTTTAAAGGCATATGTGAGCTGGATTATGAGTGCACCTGATAAAGGAGAATTAGTAGTGTATGAAAACATTTTTTTGGCACGAAAAAATAAGCATTTAAACACGTACCTTGAAGTTAGCAAAATATCTTTTAATTTCTGTCAGTTAACATCCTCCAACCCCAGCCTAAATTGATATACAATTTGAAAAATAGTTATGGCCAATCAGGAGGAAGTAACGACTGAAACATTTGTATCACAATCTGTCAGTTGCTGTCTGTTTTTTTTTCTCTCTGCCTGTCTCCTTATGAGCAATTTCAGCTGTGACCCCACCAACCATCATTTCCTTTAGAGGTCACACACTGTACCGTACTTTATGTAAGCTTTCTAGGGGTGTGCACATCCACATATCAGTATTGATCATCTAAACACATAAGTACAGTCAGCTTTTCAATATAATACATATTTTTCTACTAATCAGTAGCTGATTATTAGGAAACATTTGAAACCCAGCTCACTTACATATACATTTAACCAGGTCAAGGATTTAGGGGTGCCGTTTTTCATGGTACACAATACAGGAGAAGATACACAGGAGGAAAAGGAGGATATTTATCCAATTGATATAAAGTATAATTCCCATTTAATGATTTATAATAACAATATTCAGAACTAAATTAACTTTCAAAGATTATAATGAGACTCCAATTGAGTTTTTATCTCCACTCTGATAAGGTCATCAAGGGGAAAGTAGGGGGTTTGGCTGGGACACATCTAAAGGACTTTAAGAGCAGTCTGATTAGATAAGACGCCAAGGGAAACTTCTTGATTAGCTTGTTGCTAAGGGAATCCTCTTTAAGCCTCCAGCCTTGTCCCTGAAAATGTATCACTGACACAGCTATTAAACTTTAAAAGTAAACTTAACATTGAATATTATTTTTGAAATAATTTAATATGAATTTTATTTAATGGCCAGTACCTAATTAAAAATCTAGCTCATGTGTGAGAGCAGTGATCCTTGTTATTCTATGGGAAATGTGTATCAAAAGATGAAAAATGTAGATGTGCAATATATATTGCATAAATAGCATCAACTTTCTAACTTCCTTTAGTGGACCCCCCCGCCACCCCCCCCATCACTAAGCTGTACTTTCAGTGGATCCTATGTTAACCCAACTCAATGTTGTAATTACTACCAAATATCTATAATATAAAAATACCCTTTCTCCCCAATAGTATAAAAAAATCTTCATTTTATTCAGCACAGGAGTCGCAACTTTGTATAGCTGTGACCAAATTTGTAAAAACAGACGCAGGACTACATGTATTTTAATTTCTTCCATATCTGTGCAACAGTACTCACATTTAACGAGATAGTTGAACAAGATAGCTAATATGAAGTCTGGTCTCTAATGCATTTTCTCTGTATCCTTGGAACATCATTACAGCACATAATGATGATTTTTACACAACTCACTGCCCTATTAAACTAATGTTAGCTAACAGCCAGCATGTAATACTGGATTCTACAACAGACTACTTCATCTTAATGACTTGCTTCAGACGTGCAACATCTGGCAGAGATTTGTACACAAATAATTAAAGCAATTTACAGAGGCTTCCAAACGTGAGGGCATTATGTGGTTGAATAGTCAAGATTTAAAGAAGATAAGATTTGGGAGTTTTATGTATACAAGATTTGTGCACACTGGGATGTATTTATTAATATGGGGTAATATGTTGGGTTAAAATGTTACCATTATATATCTCGTTGGAGCCTGTTTATCAAACTTGAACCCTGCTCGCCAGTGAAAAAATAGTATGTGGGGGTATTGGGAGCAATATAATGTCCTAAACAATCAGAGCTGTGTTCAATTAGGCCAATAAAATACCTATTAATATTTGAAAATATCAATATTAATACTTTCTCTCAGAGGTCAGAGTCTCAGCCATAGGTTGAGCTGCTTGTTTCCAACCCTAAGCAGTCATCAAGGGCTGTGGTTGAAGGCAGGTCAAAAGGTTTAAAAAAGGTCTACATAGACAGTGGTCAGATCTGTGTTAAGATTGCTGCCAAAAAAAAATAAGGTGGCCATTGCAAAAGCAAACCACTGTAATATGGCAACTCGCAGTCAATGAAGAACACCTTCTAGACATAAAATCCTTTAGACCTGCCTCCCAGTCAAAGCTGCTCTCAGCTTTTTGATGACTTCTTAGTGGGTGGAGACAAGCAGCTTAACTGAGAGGCTGAGAATGTAATGTTTTAAAATAATTTTAATATTGAATATTGTATTCTAGGAATGTTGTAGATGATGGATGATTAAATAAACAACTTGCCTTGGCAGACCATGATATGTTTGTCAGAAACACAATGGCTTCCACTGTGAATCTATAGCTTTCCAGTGTCCCTGCTTACCTTTAAGGTTTCAGTTAAAATAAAAAGATTAGTTAAGTTTTTTCTGATGTCAAAATCAAGATATGATTTCATGACAATGGTATCAACCTACTTAATTTAAAACATTTATGGCAATAATGACATTTGATCAATATGATATTCATGGTTGCAAAACACATCTCTATCCAATGGAAGTCGAACTGACCAACCTTAATAGGAAAGCAGTTTCCATCTGTCCTATACTCCTATATATCTGACTAGCAACTTGCCCGCCAAAAATGACGTGGCAATAACATTTGAAGCCATGGTAATGCTGTTTGAGACATAATTGAAAGTATTTTGTACTGTGAGGACCTTCGGCACTCATTGCAAGGCATGCGCTGAGCGCCTTTGGTGCTCATTGCGAGCCTCTCCTGTCATGTACTTTTGGTCCTCTGAGAGAGATGTTAAGTAATAATTAATGATTTATTAAATAAATTAATATCGTTTCATTATTTGTAATTGATATATGCAGCGAGCAATAGGCTGAAGAGCTAACAATCTGTTTGTATTTTGCAGTGTTAGTGTCCTGCTTATAAAGTTTAATGAATGTTTGAAGTGTGCATTCTAAATAGGCTGCGTGCGCGAGGTAAAGCCGTTGGTTTATTGTGTAAAGCGGCATTGTATAGTCGTAATGTTATTAATGTGTTATGCTTCTCGTGAGCATTTTCCGGCTTTTGTAATAGCGTATCTTGTAGGTCGTAGTGTGATGTATAAAGTGCTATGCGTTTTCCTGTGTTTTGCGCGGCCCGGGTCGTGTAGCCTCGTTTTAATTTTTTTCAGCGGCCATTTTTTTCCTGGCTTAGGCGATTTTCGAGTGGCGAAAATTGTCTAAATCAAGTTAAATTCTCGTTCCACCTCACTCATAGACGTCCTGGCTGTTGCCCCACGCTGTCTGTGATGTTTTTGGATTTTTTGGGGGTGTATTTAGTGTGTTTTTCGGGTTTTTTGTTCTGCTGCTAATTTCGTACATTTTTGCGTCTCATATATTTTTTTTTCTAAGTCCTGCGTCTCGTATTTAATTTTTGTTCTACGTCCAGCATCTCGTATTTTAACGCCTCGCCTCGCATCAGCTAAGTGCTACGGTTTAACGACTCGCCTCTCAAGCAATGAGCGCCTGTGGAGTTCATCGCCTAAGTCGTACGCACCTCGCAAAGCGTGACGACGTTTCACAGTTTGACAACTATTATATCTGATGATGATTATCTTTCTACGCTTTCCTCTAAATGAACCAACTAAATAGTTCATCTTTGTGATTTCTTGACTCTATTTGAATTATAAAGACTTGGTGACATTCTAGTCCTCTAGTGCAAGTATGCTAGGACGCCGCGGCACTGTGTATACAGCTTGGAGGACAGAAGGGAAATTGGGACGATAATGAAAGAAACCCTTCACATACATTTTATTATTATTATCCTTTGTTTGTAACTGATGCCAAACATATTCCGTAGCGCTGTACAAGGGGTTGAGAATAGGAAAAATACAATATAAACACATGGCAAAAAAATAGGGCCGTCTTTGAGCTTAAGATCTTGGGTTACTTGGTGCTATTTCCCAAAGCACCTTCCAAGGTTGAAAACTCGCAACCTTACAATCTAAAGGGAATGGAACACATTTATTGATTTATTGCTATAAGAATAAGAGAATTTGAAACTGCTGAAGAAAGTTCACGTGGAGCAGCTCTGCAGCAGAGGTGGAAGGCAAAAGAAAATAAAGTTATTCAAGAACACCTGTGATATACATAAGAATGTCACGAGGATTCATTAGCTTTTTGTTTAGATACAATTGTCAGAGTAGATGACTGCTAGTTCTTATCTATCTTTATCTGTATGAAGCACCTCATTCATGTCACCAGAAGTTGAACAGATCCTTGCAATTAAAATCCACATTTTCTTCCACAATGTGGGAGACCATCAGAAAGACGTAATCTTTAATGGATTTATGTTTCTTTGTAAGGTAAATGTGATGCTTTAAATGCCACACTGAAGTCACATTGCAAGTGTGACATCTCTAAACAAGTCAGAATTGGCCTCACTTAAAGTAATTTCTGATTTCTTCAACCTAAATTTCAGATCTACTGAAGCTTTTATTAGTAAATGACAATCATCACAAATAATAGTTGTCAAACTACAAATCGTCGTCATGCTTGCGAGCCTCGCATAGCGAGGCGAGCCGTTGAAGCCCAGAAGTCTTCCGAGCTTGGAGCACTTAGCCAATGAGTGCCAAAGTTGAGGCATTGAAACGCGGAGCACGTCATTGTCTGCGAGTCTTGCGAGGCGAGCAGTTGAGGCATTGAAACACGCGGGACTTAGGCAGAAACGAGTGCCAAAGGCACTCCTGCGAGCCTCGCAAAGCAAGGCGAGACATTGAGGCGTTGAAAAATGCAGGACTTAGCCTCCAAGAAGTTAGGAAAGGCGGGGATTGCCTTAGGCTGCAAGTAGTTTAGAAAAGCGGGACTTAGAAAAAAAATTGCGAGGTTGGAAAAATACGAAGTTAACGGCCGAACCGCGCAAATAGAAAAACTCAAAAATACAAAAAAAAAACTCACATATACTTTTGGTCATTCAGAATTAATTAATAACGTTCCTTCATTTTAATTAAGTATTATTTAGTAAATGAAAATAAAAATCTATAATTTCCACTTTCTATACTGCAAACTAAAAATATTCAAATTTTTACACTGCAGTTATACTATATAGAAGGTGGCTGAAAGGAGCAAAAGTACACGAGAGGAGAGGCCTCGCAATGAGCGCTGAAGGTCCTCAGAGTAGCAAAAGCTTTATGTTGTGTTGCAAACAGCCATTGCCATGGCTTCAAATTATTATTGCCCACATCATTTTTGACGGGGCACGTCGCTAGTATGGGTAATAACTATCATTGCTGTTAAAGTACCAAAAACAACAAAGAAAAATTTACATATAGTGTATTTTCTGGGTGATTATTGTTTATTATAAGCAACAAAATATCTTACTCTACTAATACAGGGAACTTTTTAGTGCTCTTAACTAAATGCAGAGTTGTATAACCCAAAGTTTCTTTGATATCTTCCCTTACACCAAAAACACCATCAGAAAAGAGAGTTAACCTGTATAAATATACTGCGTTACTTTATCTGTTTAATATATATCATTCTTTACAATAAACTTTTACATCATAGTATGTGTGACTTTTTTAATTATCACATCAACTGCTTGATAAACATCTGAGACCCGTGGGGCCATAATTCTATTGGCTGCTCACAAATGCCTCAAACTCCCAAATTTGGCATTGGGGGGTGTTTTTTTTATTTTATGAATGTTTAGATGTATTCTATTGACTGTTGTGCAATTAATGGTAATTGTGTTTCCATGTCTTCCCCGCGCTTTTATAAGTACTGTATTTGTGTGTTTAATTGCTGCTACAGCTTTAATAAGTGTCTGAATAAGTCCTTGTGAGTGGCTATTCAGTACTTGTAATATATTTTGACAGAAACGTTATACTTTTTTCAGTTGCCCGGTCAGACGTTATTTGTGATCTAGCGCTAATAGAAAATCGATTTTGTGTGACTTTTAATTATTTAAGCCCTCGGAATAATTGAGCTATGCTAAAACCAATGGAGTTTTAATGCCAAATTTGCGCCTTTGCCTGGCCCGTAGTGATTGTGGACGGGTAACTCGTTATCAGATTGCGAATAGCTAATAGAATCTGTGGCAATATTTAAGAACAGTTTTAAGTGTGTTTAAATGTGCAAATCTGGCAATAGAATAGGGCCCTTGGTCAGCAACTGGTACCATCCATGCGCCTTGCTTCCTTTTTTGGATGTCCGTTTCATTTGTTTACAAGGGTCCACCCACGTGAGAATCATCTTAGACTAGAAAATGGAACTCTGTACTGAAGAACAATTGCATAAAAGGCTGTGCTTATTTTCCCCCCTCATTATCAAGTTTTGTTATTCAAGGGACCATATAGAAACAATTGGATAACAGTGATTCTTAACTATAAATATAATTTACTAGTCTTACATATAATGGGCTTTGGGGAAACACTTGTGCAATGAGCTAGCAGTCAGATTGGCCGTGGTATGCCGGGTTGATACGACCCTCAACGCACCTTCACATACGGTGAGCTCACTTCCTCCCCTGTGCACAGTGTGAGAAGCAGGTCACAATCTTCCATAGTAACCTAAAACCCAATTTAGCTGCGGTGGCTTGTTTGTTTTTACGAATCTCTAAGCTCCTATAAAGCCTCTAGGTACCCCCGAGCTGGCGCAGTAATGAGGGTGAGGTGTAAGAATTAAAGGCCTGTCTCACCGGCTCTTTATAAACTTTCAGCCTTTAACGCCTGAAACACTGCGTTCCTGAGCTTCTGGGACACAACCCAATTAACATCTCAGCATTTTCGAAGTCTCGGCTTTAATTGCTTTTCGCCTGCTTTCTGCGCTCGGTGTCGTTATCAAGGTGCTGCTCTGTCGTTGTCCTTGGGGAAATATGTGATAAGCCAACACCACATAAAAACATGTTTACAGGAGCACGTATGCACAGGCAAACAGACATGTCTCATAAGATGGTACAGACTTAATGCACATTTGTTTAAATATAATATCTTTTTTAATTAAAATAAATATGAAAAAATACATATTACTTTCCTTAGAGTGAAATAGTAAAGCAAAAAACAACATTTTAAAGTAAAACAGAGGTATTATGCTATGAAATATGAAATGATTTTAATATGTTTTAAACTTTAAACTTACTGTGAATCACAGAATACATGCCGTCCACATTTACCATGAAAACCCCTGTGTTGTGTTTGCAGCCACTCACAGGCCACATCCCAGGATGTCGTTGTAATATGATCTCTTATTATTGAGAGATATTCTCACTGCAAAGGAGAACTGTCACGGGGTTTAGTGTGCAACTGTATTACAGACACACATTTAAAACGTTTTATAAATTTTATATGCAGAATCTTGTATCTTTGTCCATGCTGATAATGCATATATGTTTTAAAAATGATTTTACTTGTCTTAAATATAATTATGTATTTGCATTAAAAAGCATGTATGCAATACAACCAAAAGCTGAGGTGTATTTGCAGATTGCCTGAAGTTACAGGTGCAGTGCCATGGAATAATGTGTTTATATGTACAGAAAGGTCGTTAATCAATGATATATGTGCAATTATACCTGAAACTTTGTGACATGCTGTAAATATATACTTAAACAAACACATTTACAATTATATATATATATATATATATATATATATATATGTATATCACATATATAGTTGTGAGCATGCGGGTTGTTGCTAACGTGGCCCTCGCGAACTTCACATCGTATGCGACCCTCGCGAAGCGAGGGTTGCAGTTGCTGGCAAGGAGAAACACAATACATACACACAGCACATACATAAAAAGCTTACCTACAGCAAGAGGAAGCATCCAGGACCTCAAAAAGCAACTTACACCTTCATTTAACTCAAAATAAAAGAGTTTAGACACTAAAAAATTCTCTAAGCGAGAGAAAAAATGGCCGCCGAGCAAAACGAAAACGAGGCTACAGCACTCTAAACACGGAAAACACCACAAGAAACTCGCAAAACACCACGAAGCACCTACGGATATTCTGCTAAGACGCATACCACACATTACCTGCCATTTTACGCCAATGCGGAAGTACACAACTACGCTAACGGTTTCGGCTCGCGCACGCACACTATTACACTGCACACATTCATCACGCTTACACAGCAGCTCCACACCACTAATGCTGCAGCAACATCAAAACAGATTGCCAGCTCTTCAACACAATGCTTTAAAATAGGTAAACTATATTCATTTATTAATGTATTATATATTTCATTATTACACACCAAACAGCATTAGCTACCTTACAATTTCATTGCCGTCATTTTTTGACGGGCAATTCTCTAGTATATATATATATATCACATATATAGTTGTGATCATGCGGGTTTGTTGCTAACGCTGCTAGCTCCTTGCCAGCAGCTGCGGACCTCGCAAAATTTATGGACTTACGAGAAACAAATACGAAACGCAGAAGCAAAAATACGACCTTACCGCCCGAAACCCGCGCACATGAAAACATTAAAAACACAATAAATACACACAACAAATACATAAAAACCTCGAACCTCGAAAACTGAAGTTACACCTCAATTTCACTCAAAATAGAAGAGTTTAGACACCCGAAAATCCCCTAAGCAAGAGAAAAAATGGCAGCCGAAAAAAACGAAAACGAGTCTACAGGACTAAGACGCAAAACACCACCAAACACCTACGGATTTTCCAAAAAAGAAGGACGCGATGCGAGAACAAGGATGCCAAATCAGCCACAGACGCGTAACACACATTAGGCGCCATTTTACAACACTAACTTACACAATGCGGAAGTACACAGCTACCCCAACGGATTTGGCTCGCGCACGCAGCCTATTTACACTACACACTGCACACATTGCTGACACTTACACAGCAGCTCCACAGCACTCAAAACACACATTGTATGCTACAGGAACATCGAAACAGATTGCCAGCTCTTCTGCACAATGCTTTCTGCATATATTACTTCAAAATAGGTAAAGTATGTTGTTGTATTATTTTATTCATTATTTCATTAGCATTAGCAAAAAAAACAAACAATGCTCATAGCACACAAACAACCAACAACCTCACAATGAGCGCCAAAGGCGCACAGCGCGAGGATCGCAATGAGCGCCGAAGCATCTTGGAACACCAACAAAATGTACTGCCCTTACAATCTTATTGCCGTCATTTTTTGAAGGGCAAGTCGCATGTATATATATAATAACCTTCTGATTGGAATAGAATAATGGGAAGAAAGGAGTAGTAATTAATGTATGTGTGTGGGGGTGCACATATCTGTATGGGCCTAAGGCGGCAAAAACTTTATATAACCGTGTACAAAACATATACGTGATAATATCTGTCAGTATCCAATGCTTTATTGAAGAAAAAACACAATTTTAACATCATCTGAAATAAATAAGAACATTTTGTAAAATAGACCTCTTTTTCTTTTTTTCAGATCAATGAACATATGTATTGGTAATATTGTATATTAAAGCATCACATTATAGAGGAATACAGTGAATACCTCCCAAAAAAACAGCAATATCTTTAATTTATTAACTATTACATGCAATTTTTCTATATTATGGCAGTCATTTTCCTTGATTTCACTTTTTGGTGGAGATACTGTCTGTGTGTCCATCTAAACTAATTAGATTTCCATCAGTCCTGTAGAAAGTGCCAGCAGTTTTAGTTGTCACATTCCCGCTGTGCAGATAGGAATTTCCTCCTACCTGTAGAAACAAATCAAAAGATAAGCACCACTATAGTAAAAAAAAATGTAGATTAGCCTTGACAAAAGGAATATGTCTTTAGAATGTAAAGGAAAGTACAGCCTCTAATTTATTACTTTTTATATGCTATTATGTTGCTTTGGGATTTCAAGTGATCCCGAGGTTGGAAGAGACTTTGAATATATAGGACGTTTCTAGGGAATCTGGCATATACGACTGCCAGTGCATTTATTAGATCAAATGGATGCTCATCAATTTATTAATGATAATGTTAAAGTGAAATTTAGACATAAGGTTGTGTTTATTTTATTTTTTTAACTTTTCTCTAAAATATTTCTTGTAATGGTTCCTCCAGCAGTGATATTAAACCCCTATACTGCAAGAAAATTCTGCAGCAGCCCTCATAATGGGTTAAACAAGAGGTTGGTTTGTTCCTTTCCCTTTCTGAGAACAAGAACACGCTGCTCAGAGAAATCTAGATAAGTCTCTGGGGAATTAATTTTAATTCCTTCTGTGAGAGACTATAATGAAGGGGGGGGGGGATGAAACAACCAAGGCTCCGCTACCTGGACACAAGCACCCAGTTATATCCTCCTCACTGATATAATGTTACTTTCTTAGAGAGTATTCTCCCTATTACCAATGCAAAGGCAGAGTGTGGCACTGAAGCGTTTGTGCGTCTATATGTATCTTTATAGCATTATTTACTTGGGATCCGCACCATCGCAAGGATCCTATGACGCAAACCGCTCACAGATACAAGAACGTTACACATTCAATTATATTTTATTTTGTTTAATTTCTTTATTATCACCTGTATTTACATCTACGTGCTCATTGTCATTTTCGCTATATGTGCTACCACTGGAGATCATCAAAAGACATGGCCTCTGTGTGTTTGTTCAGTCATGTCCGACTCTCTGCAACCTCATGGACCGTATCACACCAGGCACATCTTTTTTTATGTCCATGGTCATGCTGATCCATTTGGTATCCTTGACAGAGATACTGGAGTGGATTGCCAGTCCCTTCTCCAGTAGGCCACAGCATACATTTCCTTGTATTTGTACTGACCACGCCCAAACCTGCATGGTGGTGTGACTGGAAGCAAACCCAGGTTACATTGGTGAAAGCACTGAATCCTAACCACTGGACCACCAAGGAACCCGACATGGCCTTTCTACTACCATGCTTATGATACGCAGCTTTATCTGTCCTTTGACAGAACATCCAAAAAGAAAAAAGTTGATGTTTCCCAAAAAAATATAGATTTTAAAACAATGAGCAGTTTGTTTATGTACCACTGTGGTCCAATTTTCAAACATACTCTTTTGAAGAACTGCACTTATCAAAAAAAAAATTAAGAATCTAAAAATATATAATACAGCTTAGACTACAGGTTAACTATCCCCATGGACCGTTGGGTTCTTTGAAATCTCAGCACCAGCACCCTGATATCTGGCTTCTGTATCAGTCAGTGTCTCTCCATCAGAAATCAGCACTTCCAGGAGTCTCAGTAACCTTCCTGTTTTAGTGATCAGGACAGGTTACTTGCAGGATGGAGATAGGATCAGTATCGCAGCCACCAGGAGCAAATACGAGAACATACCCTTTCTATACGTCTCAGCAGAGAACTGATTTATTTTTGGAAAGTCAAAGAATATTTATAGGGAATAGATACGGGGGGGGGATACAACATAATAATGACAGGGAGTGGCCTGACATACACAGGAGATTGACTTCACATCCTGTCTTTCACCTGTGAACAATAAGCCAACCTCCAATACAAATATGTTGTATCTAGCTGTCTAGCACATCAGAGATGTAATTAGCTTATCTGGCAAACAATGGGACATAACAGATTAAAATACAATCACTGGTTCCTGTCTGTCTACAATGCCTCATTGTAGACCTATTTTGTTTAACTGTTTCATGACCGTTTAGTTACAGTTTAAACATAACATAGAACACAGTAATATAGCATGGGAAATTACATATAGTATACAGGATAAGGCAGAGACATATGGCATAAGACCATATGATGCATGGTGGTACACTGTGGCCCTATATTTTGGGGCTATTAACCCCACCACCCACCTGCCTACTTTTCCCATGTGGCAATATAATTCCTCTACCCATTTTCCAATGGGGCGGAATGTCCTCTATGGTGGCTCAATGCACCAGGATTAAGGCCCTGGAAAGGGGTCAGTGTCAAGCTTCAACCCTGAAGAAGTTTAATCATGAAGCACACAGGTTAGGAGAGGTTACTTAGCAAATATAATTTGCATAGCAGTGCTGCCATTGTAGAATTTTTGCCTAAAGTCTATGTGGATTAAGAAATATGTGTTTATAGCTGAGGTCAACTTTAGGACCTATGAGATATATTTTTTTATGTTTCCTCTTATCTACTTTTTATCTAATAATAATGTTTGCATATAATTTTATTGGCGTGTATACTTTTTCACTTTTTTAAGAAACCATTTGTTTTAAATTACTACAGCATGTTCGGCTCTATGTGCTCTCCTTTTTTTCTATTATAATTTTTGGCTGCATTCTTCAGGTTTTTGAAGCAGAATTCTTGAATAGTAAGCGCAAAGAGAAGAACTAGACATGGGCCCCTATTCAATAATAATATAAAAAATATATAGTAATAATGCATTATATTAGCCCTTTCTCCCCAGAAAGGGTCCTCCAAAGTGCTTAGAAATAAGGAAGAAAAAAAAGGTTTGTAACTTATGGGACCACCCTTTCTGGGACCACTACCCTTGTTGTGGTGAATGGGCTTTGAGCTATACCGTGTAGGTCAACCCAAGATGGGCAGGTCTTAGCAGAGAGGTCAGACAATTTTTGGTCCACTGGAGAAGGAACTGGCAATTCACTCCAGTATCTTTGCCAAGAAAACCATCTGGATAAGCACAACTAAAAACATAGAAAAATTTGCTTGGGTACTGTGGTCCATATGATCATCGAGAGTCAGACACGACTGAAGGACTGAACAACAACAACTTATTGGAAGACCTGGGTGAAGAACATGGTCTTCAGGCTGTTTTGGGAAATTACCAGATTAGTGAGTGAGCGCGGTAGAGAGGTCCAGAAAGTTGGTGCTGTAGATACAAAAGCTCGGGACCCAGAAGTTTGTGAGGAGATTTTGGGGGTGGTTAATAGATTTTTAGCTGCATGAGTTAGGACATAAGGAGTGAAGAGCTCCTTCAGATACCTGGGGTTTTCATCATGTAGAGCTTTGTATGTCAGCAGGATTAAATTTGAAATGCATATAGTCAATCACTGGGAGCCAGTGTAGGGCATGGAGAACAGGTGTTATGTGGCAGGAACCTCACTGCGGCATTCTGTACCAATTGTAACTCTTTATTTGACAGTCCTAGATAAAGGCAGTTGCAGTAGTCCAGTCATGATGATATAAAGACATGAACCAAAGCATGGAAGGTCTTATGGGGGTATCAATTGCTTTATCTTATTCTTTAGATGGAAAAAATTAGGATTTCATCACAGCTGAAACTTGATGTTTTAGTATCAGACCACAATCTAGAACAAACCCAAGTTTGCACAGCTGTCCAGATTTTAAGAGCTGGGGTTGCCAAAGCTGAATTCTCACTACTGTTTGGTCTAATGAAGCTGCTGTCATCCAACGGCCACCCACCAGTAGCACCTCTGTCTTTGTTTGGGTTGAGTTCAATACTCATCCAACCTTGGAGCTCTTCTAAACATCTATTAGAAGCAAATGTTGGATGTTCTGCATCTGAGTTACAGATAGAGCTGTGTGTCATTAGCATTGCATTGGTAGTAGAGGCCATGTCTTCTGATGATCTCTTCCAGGTTGCATGTATACCCCAAACATCATTGGAGATAAAAATAGACACATGATAGGCCAAGCTCATCTTCTCAAAGGTTGTCCAGTATTCGCAAAAATAGCAATCTGTTAACTGCATCACTGGCATTAGTTCCTGGATAACACACATTATCTATGTCAGTGTCTCTCTCGGTAATATGGATTGGTGCAGGGGCAACAACCCGTTTTTTGTGTTGGAACATTTTTTTTCTTGGTCTTGGTCCACCCCTGATTCCCCCAATATTTTTTCCTAAAGGATTCCTAGGGATGTCCGGGTAGAAACTAGGGATTGTCTCAATTTGTGCATTGCCCTTATAAGAAACCAGCAGTATAGCAGTAAATTTGTTCAGCAGTGAGGAAAGTTAATAGTTTGGACATCCTGCTGGGTTTACAAGCGCAAGAAATAACATTGAGGCAGAAAAACATGGCCCTGGCTAGGTGCGAAATGTAGCGAACTAGAGGTGTTTAAGAGTTCTTTGAAGTACTGATATGTGCATTATTTAGATGTAGATTACAGGCAAGAGGGCTAGCTGAAGACTGTAGGCATGTATTTTTGCTGTACTATTTTCCAATTCAAGACTTGTACATATCTAGTATGTGAGCTTCATATTTCTGAAAATATGTTGGCCATTATCAACTTTAACACAGAAAATGAACAAGGTCAGTTCTTAATGGGTTAAACCAATAGGTAACAAAACCTATGCACAAACACATTAGTGTGCAGGATACAGGATCTGATGCAGACTGGCACACTCATGAACAAGTGGCAGCAAGGCAGACACACTGGCAGGCTGGTATGAGTAGATGGCACAGTAGCTGGCCCTTTAATTTCAGCAGAGTTGCTTGTGTGCTCTCTAGGACCTGGTAAGGTAGGAGGAAGACACACATTTTGTTGGGGTAGAGCTGGAGCAGATACATTTCTTACTATCTGTGGGGTTATGCATATCTTCAGCTGGTACCCAAGATCTCTCTTCAGGGGCATACCCCTTGCAATGCACAAGACACTTTGGAACTTAGAATATTCTATTATTATTTTTTTGTACCTCTTATTCATTGTGTTCTTGAAGAAATACAGGATCAGCTTATGATCGGAGGCATAGAAGTTACTGGTGAATGACTTTCATAGCAGAAATTATTTTCTAATGGGAGATGCTAGGGACCTAGATACTTGCAGCCTTATTAACTTGCAATTCGGGCAATTGAATAGGGCTCTCTATAAGCACAGAGCATATATTTTTTACAGAGGTTTTTAGTTAGTTAAGACCTTGCTTTTGGATAGAAGTTCACTAACTAAAAACTTCTGGAAAAAAAATATGCTATGTGCTTATAGAGAGCCCTATTTAATTGGCCGAATCACAATTTAATAAGGCTGTTGGCAATTAGGAGCTGAAGATGTTCTTTTGTCTGCATCCTTCTTGTGAAGTTCTATCCTGGAGTTTGAATCACAACTTTTGTAGATGTATTACACCCATGTTGGATGTGGGAATATTATACAAGACTAATAACAGATGGCACATAGTGGGTTTGTACCCAAGTGCTGCCTGGAAGAATTATTATTATTATTATTATCTTTATTTATATCGTGCCAACATATTCCGTAGCGCTGTACAGCATTACCGGTATGTGACGCTCGGTGGCTTAGGCACAGGCAGGTGGAAAAACAAACTCAGGGTAGCTAGGCAAGGGTCTATGTTAATAGGGACCTTTTAGGTTGTGAACCATGGACAGGAGCACTTGGACAGGCAAAAACGGAGTGAACTTGAGGTGTATATAATGACTGGAAGGGTTGGAACAAACTTTATGAATGTCAAGTGTAGTGAAGGACTCTCTTCTTTCTAACAGTCAGACAGCTCTCAAATTAATGAAAGTGGTTATGGATTTTTTATAGTAATTTTGTTAAGACTGCAATAATCAATGCAAGGTCACAAACTAACATCTTTCTTTGAGACAAAAAAGAACCCAGCTCCTGCAGAAGAGGAGGGTGTTCATATGAACCAATTCTTTAAACTCTTTAGAATTTATTCATCCATAGCCTTTGTTTCTGGATTGGACCGAGAATAGAATCTTCTTCTGGGAGGAATAGTCTGGACATCAAGACAATATAACAGTGGAACAATCACACTACTGATAAGGTGGCATTCATATTCAACAAATACATCAATATATAAATAGTAACATTGGGTACAGGTTCCATATAAGCAGTATAAGGCTGGTAAATAGTATGAAGGGTAACGTGAAAATAATAATAATAGTTTATGTTCCTTCACCCACCGATGGTGGGGTTGTGTCGGTAGAGTCGGAATACGCAAAGGTACTTACGGTTTTCTTACATTGAGTCCACTGTTGGGTTGCAGGAATGAACAATGTAAATGGAGATACCTGATGTATGCACCTGTAGTCAGGGCTTAGATGTGAATGTTTTTGGCCTGATGGGAGAAGACTTGAGCATGTGACTATTAAGTCCACAAAATAGACAATGTCCCACTGAGATCCTATGGTGTTCTTGGGTGAAATCTTGGATTTACCCATTCGTATGGGCTCTTTATGGGAGTTTGTGGTTGCATCTTTAGATTTAGGCATCATACTTTTTGTCTTTTAGTTTATCTGACACACCAACCAGGAATGCTGGAGTGACGGTAGCTTTGTTTCATTTTGTCTCTGCAAGCAGGTTTACGAAACTCAATGCCATAAAAGCCAATAAAGTGATTACCCTTTAGTAGAGAGGTACTTGCAGAGGCAGGATAAATTGGGATGTCAAGGACTTCCCTGCATCTCTTTAAAAACTAAATTGCTGTTAAGTATACCCGGTTACTACGTTATTGGTGAGGTCCAGGCTAGAGCTTTATCAGTGAGAAGCGAAAATATGAAGCAAATATTAGACTAACTTCTGGGTAAAGACTGGACTGGAGCTGAAAATTGATGGAGCATTGGTTCAGTAACCTTCGGCTTCACCTCCAAGAGGTCTTGGTAGATTAGGCACAACCTGCCGAGTATACACTGGAGTGGAGGGAAAGGCAGTGTGATACAAGTCATATGCACAGAAGCTGCAATGGTCAGAAAGATGATGTCCAAAACATGAAACTCTATATGGCTTTGTTAATATTCTCAGGCTCTGGTCTCTGACCATTTAGGTGGGTCTTGTAAAACTCTATGAGTAAACTCCTAACGCCACTGAATCTTGGACTTCACCTGTAAGGCTTTGGTCATACGGACCTGAATTTTATAGTCAGAAGGACCCAGAATGCCAAAGTCCTGATAAGGCAAACCAAGCAAGCAAGAGTCCAAGCTGGCAGAGTTAATGCAAGTTCAAGTCTAAGCAAAAAGCCAGGGAAACTGCTCCAAGTTGAAATAGGGAACAGTACACCAATGCAGGTTGTAAGGTAGGCACACTCGGCAGACTGGTATGTAGCTGATAACAACAGAGGTGGACAGGGTACAGGATCTTCCTGCAGACAGGCCACACTCAGGAACAATTGGTGGTAAGGCAGGCACACTCACTGGTCAATATGGATTTACTGCCAGATATATTCACCTGACTCATCATCATTGGACTCTACATTGTGGCTGTACCTACACATACCTAGCACCATGTATAACCATCGCCATGGACCTAGCACCATGTATAACCATCACCAAGGACCTAGCACCATGTATAACCATCACCATGGAGGGCTTATTCCCACTTCATTGAGGTTACCTCTGATTCCACCCTCTTGTTCCCTCACCATTAACACTCACAAAATGTGGGTGATTGCACTACTTCCAAATTTCTTTACCATCATTAAATGATCCTATTCCCATCAGAAGATTGCAATATTGTTCATACCCTGTGGACTTTTTACATTTACTGCTCTTCACATCATCAAATACAATCTAAAACTCCTCTATTTAAACAAGCTTACTACCATGTTCCTCTTCTATAAGACACAATAAATGCCTCTTCTGTACGAATCATGTTACCTAACCCGACTCCCATCAGTTTATAATACATAATAATAATAATCACATATATAGTTGTCTAAACTGCTAGACTTCGGTCACGCTTTGCAGTCGGTGCTGTACGACTTAGACGCTCCTCGGCAAAGCGAGGCGAGACTGTAAACCGTAGCACATAGCCGATGCGAGCCTCGCAAAGCGAGGGAGCCGTTAAAATAGAGAGGACGCAGGACTTAGAAAAAAAAAGATACGAGACGCAAATATTTACGAAATTATCGGCTACGGAACAAAAAACCCCCCAAAACACACTAAATACACCCCAAAAAATTACAAAAAACTATCACAAGACAGCATTGTGGCAAAAGACACCAGGATGTCTAGGTAGTAAGGTGAGGTTTGGACAAGAATTGACTTGATTTTAAGGACAAATTTACGGCCACACGGGTAAATCGCCTAAACGAGGAAAAAATGACCGCAGAAAAAAATTAAAAAGTGGCTACACGACCCCGGACCACGCAAAACACTGCAAAAACGCGTAAGCCGATTTACAATCACACTGCGAGCTACAAGATGCACTATTACAAAAAGCCGGAAAATGCTCACAAGACGCGTACCACATTAATAACCTTACGAATCTTCAATGCCGCTTTAAACAATAACCAACGGCTTTACCTCGCGCACGCAGCCTATTAGAATGCACAGTTTCAAACATTCATTACACTTTATAAGCAGAGCACTAACACTCTCATGTAATATTGTATGCACGAGGCAAAATACAAACAGATTGTTAGCTCTTCAGCCTATTGCTCGCTGTATATATTCAATTATAAATAATTAAAGTTTATTAATTTATTGAATACATCATTAATTATTACTTAATTAATTTATTGAATAAATCATTAATTATTAACTTAACTACATATACATAGAAATATATATCTCTCTCCAGAGGACCAAAAGTACACAACAGGAGAGGCTCGCAATGAGCGTCCGAAGGTCCTGAGGCTCGCAATGAGCGCGGAAGGCACTCATTGCAAGTCCATGAGATGAGCGCCAAAGGTTGCTCAGCGCAAGCCTCGCAAATGAGCGCCGAAGGTCCTCGCAGTACCAAAGCGGTTTCAATTATGTCTCAAACAGCATTCCCATAGCTTCAAATGTTATTGCCCCGTCATTTTGACAGGCAAGTCACTATTAATATAATAATAATAATAAATAATATAATAATAATGAATAATAATAATAATAAGTACTCAGCCAAATACAAATATCATCAGAAAAGTAAGGGACTTGACTTAAAAAGACAATTGAAACCAATATATGAAGCATCTAAACTTTTTACAAATGATAGGTATCACTAATAAAATAGTATTAAGCCCACCTAGTGCCCATGGACAAATGGCCCCACAGAATTTCAGAAGAGAGGAAGCGACATGTGTTGCTATTCTTTGGAAGATAAGGATATAATTTAACAAAACAGGCAAAAAATTCTAACAATGTATCTCTTTTTAGGCGCCTGTGATGTCATGGCTGGGAGACAATTAATCACGGCTGCTCGTTACTGCTTGATTAATGTCCCATGTCTGCCCCCTTTACACAGTGTATCACTGATTTAGTGACTGTAGTGGTTTGATTTATGTCTCTCTAGCCCCTAATCAATATTTATGATTAATGACTGAATTTTACTTACCTCTTGTTTTGCGACTCTGTTTTACATATACAGTTCTTTAATTAACTAATGAGAGAAAATGATTTTCTCTGGGCAAAACAGTAAAGGCAATAGAAGATCACTGGGTAAAAGAAAGCTTTAACAACTAACCAAGGATTATATGGATGTCATTTATCAAAGTTCTCTCATCTGCAAAACTGGGGCGAAAAGTCATCAAGGAAATACATTACCTAATTAAGCTAATGAGATTGTCTGTTTGATAAATTTAGCACAATATTTGTGCACTATTTTTGCCCCAGTTTTGCATCCAGTGAGCGTTAATGAAGAATTCCCAAGGTTTGCTGTGTTTATTACTTAAGGCTTTGGTCATACAATTATGAGCTCCTGTAAACAGGGACCTGAGATGTTATAGGATGCACCTGTTCTTGTAACACATTGACCTTATCATGTTTTTGGATAATGATAAGAGTGTAAGACAAAAACATGGCTGTGATGACAGATAATATCCAATACATCCATCTAGTTTTCCCATCCAACCTACCAAAAGTGCACAGCTTTAGTGATTATTTCTCAGGGAATGATATGTTATTTTATTACCCACCAGTGTTGGTTCACTTCTCCACTCGTTCTAGTAGTCCTCTTTACAAATGACTTGTGAAACTCCAATCAAAAATTTAAACTATGAAATCCAAACCTGCAATAAAAGTAAATAAAGATAAAACTGATGCTATATAATTATGCTTCTTAGATGCATTTATTTCCCAGCTGTAAAGGAGAAGTTGGTCCTTTCCCGTTATGCATACTCCAGCACACCGCTCAGCATAGACAGCAGCAGTGGCAGTGAGCACCTGCTAGATGTCACTGCCAACATTTTGCATCCGATGCTTAATCATATAATAATTTCATTTAAAAAAATGTTTTGTATATGATATGTAGATTTTTCCTTATAGTATTTATATACATACTATTAGTACAAATTCCCCTTACCCCCTTTGGCCTATAGGACTGAGCCCTTGCACAGCACAGCTTGATATCCATAGTGTAAGTCAAAAACTTTGACGTTATTCTTATAGAGACTACTTTATATTACACATTATCAATAATATTACTAATAATGTGTATTTCACCCTTGCAAGATTATGGGACCTATCCTTTTATAGTAGCACAGCAACAGGCAGCAGCAGTGGCGGTGAGCATCCGCTAGATGGCGCTGCCGATATTCTGGTGCCAAGTCAAGGCTAAGATAAACTGTTAGGATTCGGGTGTGGGATTAGGGTTCGGGTTAGGGTTCGGGTTAGGGTTAGTTCAAGGGTTAGGCTAAACATTATAAGCTTAGAACTTCTCTCACATATCGCAGAGCTGCAAAATATCGGCAGCACCATCTAGCAGTTGGAGCGCCACTTGCAGCGGCGGACCTGTCCCCGACACCATAACAGGAAAGATCCAGTTTGTGCCATTCTATATACATATACAGACCTGAGAGGCTCAGTGGGTTTGAACCTGAGACTCAGGGTTTCCACTGAAACCTGTGTATGTAGCTAGGTCATCAGATTCAGAGTTGACAGACTATGCGCACAATCACATCTTATTCCCGAGATTTCCTATACCCTGTAAACTATAATACCCAGGGAATTCTGGACTATATGTTGATCTTCTTTTCAGGATACAGAACTACATATCTCTGAATCCTGCGCACCAGTCTTACTCATCTCTTCTATAAATAACTACCAATAGAAATAATGTATAGCTTCAATCGTCTTGGGATAAGCCCATCTGCAAAGTTTCAAGTTATCAACATTTGCAATCAGCCCTGGTTATAGGCAGGAGTAGTGGGTGCGCTATACCTGGCTTACAAATCCTAATTCTGCACGTCCTTCCTCCCTTGAGGCTATAATAGTACTGACTTGTGTAGAAGGGACTCAGTCCTGCTCCCCACTTCCTCCTAAATGCCATACACCCAGCATGTAATAATGATTAAATCATAGTAAGCAGAGATCTGAGCAGCCCGACATCCATCCCATCTGTAGGATCAGGAGCTTGTGAAAGTACCTGCTCCGCGGGGGCTGTCCTGGTTGTTCTCATCCAATCCATGTGCAGCTCTAATCAGATACTTTGTAGCTCAACTCTGCATTATCTCTGTGTACATGTGAAATAATAATATAAGGGAAACTCGGCTAAGCTTCAGTGACCTATACCAGTGGTGCACCTCCGAAACCACCAGAGACCCCCAGATGGACAAAAGAGCTGTTGGAGGCTTGCAAAGTCAATTGGCTTTAGAGCAATGTTAGCAACAAACTTTCAGCATCAGACAGATGAAAAGAAGAAAGGGCTTGGTTTCCATTTTAAAGTGACTCATTAAGCATTTTATAATTATTTCTCACCTGGGTCCCAAATTGTCATCCATGAGCTGCATTCATGGTACAACTGAGATTACAAATATTGCAATAAAAACAATGAAAAGGTTAATTAAAATACATTAAAAACAAGTGTCTAGATACTATTGACCTCTTGGACTGTTATACACCAGGCACATCTTTATGTCCATAGCCATGCTGAACCACTTGGTATTCATGGCAGAGATACTGGTGTAGGTTGCCAGTTCCTTCTCCAGTGGGCCACAGCATATAGCTCCTGGTATTCATATTTGGTCTCCCATCCAAGTACTTACTAGGCCCAACCCTACATGGCTTCAGGGTGGTGTGAAAGCACCGATTCCCAACCACTGGACCACCAGGGAACCCAAAATTAGGTTTTTCCATAAGGTTTTCCATAAAAACAGCAGAAATTAGGTGGTCTTCCAAGACGCTGGTCAACTTCTAAATGGTCTATAAGAATTTATTTGGAAAATGACTGTATTTTAATTTAAAATAGTAATGTATGTTTACATAGTTTTTATATTTATCCATTTATTTAGTCTTCTAAATAGACTAAAAGTATTAACCAGAATCCTTTGCATTGTCACCTGGCTGCTGTCAGCTCCCTCCTGTCTCACTCTTCTAGTAACACTTATTCAAGGGATTTTTGTGTTTTAGTTGTTCAGTTGTGTCCGACTCTCCTGTCCCACTCTTCTAGTAACACTTATTCAAAGGATTGTTGTTGTTTAGTCGTTCAGTTGTGTCCGACTCTCCGTGACACTATGGACCGCAGCTTGTTATGCACATCTGTCAGCCACTGCCCCTTTGAGCTCCATCAAGCTCAATTTCAAGGGGATATGGGGGGCTATATTCTGCTGGTATATTACAGGAGAGGGTCCTGTGAGCAGTGGGGTCCTGTGGAGACATGCTCAGCAGACCTACATATGCTGTGCTATGTGTGTGCAATTATACATTTTAGTCTTATAAACTGTCAGTATTGATTTAATAATACAAATAATAAACCCATTCAGAATACAAATAAATAATTATTTATAATACCTATAAATATTCAGCTTTCCCAGCACGCCTTGCAGAGACAATCTCCCAGCATGCTTTGCTGGATCCAATATTTAAATGCTACATTTTCCCAGCATGCTCGCTGGAATCCCTTGGTGGCTGAAGTGACATTTCTTCGAATAATCACCAGGCAGCTGTCACGGTGCAGGGAGCTGTGTTACTAAATGGGCTCTGGTAAATCAATATTAGTGCACAGATCCACAGCTTGCAAGCTGCCTCTTTAAATCAATGTAATCAAACCAATTAATAAAGCAAAGTAGAGAGTTGTGAAACACGGGAATAACATCACCTCCGGTGTTAACACTTTGTATGCCGCAAAGAGCAATAGAAAAAAAATATGATCTAGTATAAGCAGATTCCTGTAAATCTCTATACATTTTTGCTGAGATATTATTTTGGCCTGTTCATGTATATGCAGTACTGTCCTATAAAATGTTCCTCTTCTGTAAGGACTGTGGCTCTTTCAGGAGATAATCCCTCTATCCCTCCTAGCACTTTCTTGAAATTAAAGCACACAAATCTCTCAGTGACGGAGATAGTGAACAGAGGGTCCGGGTGCAAAAAAACAAAAAAATGGGGAGGGGGGACAATTTATTTGCCCTGGACCCACCTTGGTGCTATCCACCTGGTGCCATTTTTGATTTGCACTGCCCCCCATCTATACCAGCTCACTCAATGGAAGGGACTACATTACACTACAGAAATATATATATATATATATATATATATATATATATATATATAGTAAATAAATAATACATCTGTGTTCACATTTGAATGTCTAAAACAAGTTAAAAAACCTGCTTCCTGCTCAGAATTCCAAGAAAAACAGTTATTACACTGCATTCTGGGAAGCTGAGCTGGGACATGCAAATGTGCCCACACATGCCTCACTCTTCAATCCATAGCCATTATCAAACATGGCTTCCTTTAAGCTTCTGCATGCTGTATTACACAGCTTTAATGCAAAGCCAGGGTTGGATTAAACACAAGCTGAGTATCCTATCCATGTACAGCAGTTTCAGGCTTACTGGCTATCATCAGCATGGAGCGGGATCTCAGCTTGTGTTGTGGACCTTATGAGCAGGTAGTTCACCACAGCAATCATTTATAATATGGTGGGCGAAAGAGCGATAGAAGCCTCCACCGTACAGTAGTACAGTAAATAAATAGTACGTCTGTGTTACATAGTTACATAGTTAGATATTAATTAATGTTGAAAAAAGACTTTCAGTCCATCAAGTTCAACCTTTTAAGATCTCCTCTGACCTGCAATATGCGGATTAGTTAATAATTAATTTGTTGTTAATTAATTATTAATCAAGAATTTAATTATTTATTTTTAATTACATTTTTATTTTAAAATTATTAATTAGACCAGAGGAAGTCAAACAGAAAAAAAAAACAAGTGAAAATTAGCCATACATCTCAAAGGGGAAAAAAAAGATTTCCTTCCTGACCACAAATACTGGCGATTGGATTCCTCCCTGGATCAATACTCTCTCTATAATTATCCAGGATAACCCCGAATTCCCTTTTTAATTAGAAATAAATCCAGTCCCCTTTTAAAGTTATCTATCGAATACGCTGTCACCACCTCCTCTGGTAGAGAATTCCACAGATTAACCACCCTTACTGTGAAGAACCCTTTTCTTTCTTTAAGGTGGAATCTTTTTACTTCTAACCTCAAGGGATGTCCTCTTGTCAGTTGAAAAACTCTTGGCACAAAAAGCTCCCTTGACAAAGCTGACCCTGGATGTATTTCTATAAGGTAATCATATCTCCTCTTAGACGCCATTTTTCTAGAGAAAATAAGTTTAATTCTGTTCAATTAGTCTTTCTTCATAACTTAGCCCCTCCATGCACCTTATTCATTTTGTTGCCCTCCTTTGTGCCTTTTCCGGCTCTAAAATGTCCTTTTTATGAAGTGGTGCCCAAAATTGTACTCCATATTGCAAATGAGGGCGTACTAGAGATTTGTAAAGTGGGAGAATTATATTTGCTTCCCTGGCTTCTATACCCTTCTTAATACATGCTAATATTTTATTTGCCTTTGCAGCTGCTGCTTGGATTTGAGCACTGCTACCTAGGTGGTTATCCGCAAGCTCCCAAATCCCTTTCAATATCTGATAACCCTAGATTTGCTCCATTAAGATTATAAATTGCATGGTTATTTTTCCTTCGCAGATGCATAACTGCACATTTGTTCGTATTAAATCTCATCTGCCATTTAGATGCCCATTCCTCAATTTTATGTAAATCCCTTTGGAGGGAAAGTACATCATTATGTGATTTAATTACCTTGCACAACTTTGTGTCATCAGCGAAAATGGAGACACTACTTTCCAGTCCCACCAAGTCATTTATAAATATGTTAAAAATGAGATGAACTAATACTGAATCCTGAGTAACCCCACTTACTGCATTCGTCCAATCTGAGTATGTTCCATTTACAACAACCCTTTGCTTCCTGTCTTTTAGCCAGCTCTCAATCCATGAGCAGATATTTACTGCAATTCCTGTATCTCTTAGTTTGCACAATAGTCTCCCATGTGGCACTGTATCAAAAGCCTTTGCAAAATCCAAAAAGACTACATCCACTGAGTTGCCTTGATCCAGGTTTACTACTAACCTCCTCATAGAAACTAATTAGATTTGTTTGACAAGACCTATCCCTCATAAATCCATGTTGACTCCTACTTATAATCCTGTTCAAATAGACATATTCTTGGATATTATCCCTTATTAACCGTTCTAAAAGCTTCCACACTACAGAAGTGAGGCTTACTGGTCTATAATTCCCCGGATTTGCTCTTGCTCCTTTTTTAAATATAGGTATCACATCTGCTTTTCTCCAGTCATCTGGTAGAGACCCAGTGTTGAGTGAATCTTGAAAAATCACATATATAGTTGTGAGCAAGCGGGCTGTTGCTAATGCTTTCGGGCTCGCACGGAGCCTGCGGCCCTTGCTTTGCGCTCCTTGCCAGCAACTGCGGACCTCGCAAAATTTACGGAGTTACAAAAGCAAAATACGAGACACGTTATGACCTCGCAAAAAACGTTTGAAACTCGCGCACATGAAAACATGAAAAACACAATAAATGCGCGAGGCTAGCAATGAGCGCCGAAGGATCTAAAACACCAACAAAATTAATTTTGCACCCAAACAACATTACCTGCCTTACTATCTTATTGCCGTCATTTTTTGACGGGCAAGTCGCTAGTTAAATATAATGGTTTGGCTATTACAGAACCCAGTTCCCTCAGTACCCTTGGTTGTATTCCATTAGGACCCAGGGCTTTATTAACATTTATTTTTTCCAACCTCTTTTGGATTACTTCCTGCTTTAACCAGTTATTTGGTGAAGGTAGTGTAGCCCCATTATGTTGCAGTACCCCAACCACTGGTACTTCCCTTGTGTATAATGAAGAAAAGAACCTATTTAGCTCATCTGCCTTTTCCTGGTCACTAATTATCAGACGGCCTGTGTCACATTGTAATGTTCCTATAGCTTCCTTCCACGCCTTCTTTCCATTAATATACTTAAAAAATAATTTTGGGTTAGTCTTACTCTCTTTTGTAATTTATTTTTAATTTTCTATTTTAGTCAGTCTAATCGCGCATTTGCAAGCCTTGTTGATTTCCTTGTACTCCCGTAAAGCAGTCTCTGTCCCCTCTTGCTTGTATAATTTAAATGCCTGTTTTTTACTCCGTATCTTGATCTTTAAATCATTTTTGAGCCAAATTGGATGGGATTTACTCCTTTTACTTTTATTCCCACACGGTATATGCCGATGTGTATGCATATTTAGTAAGGATTTGAATGTTGTCCATTTATGTTCAGTGTTTTTACCTATCAGTTCTCTGTCCCAGTCTATACTTTGTATTGCTGCCCTTAGACTGTTAAAATCTGCCCTTTTAAAATTAAGAGTTTTTGTTTTCCCCTTAAAATTTAGTTTTTTTAATTCAATCTCAAATGAGACTGTGTTGTGATCACTGTTTCCCAAAGGTTGCCCTATTTCAACATTTGATACTATATCAATATTATTTGTGATGAGTAAATCTAAGATAGCTTCATTTCTAGTAGGTTCTTGTATAACCTGGGCCAGACCATGATCCCTGAGTGTACTCAAGAACCTGATCCCCTTAGCTGAACTGCTGGTTTCATTTATCCAGTTTATTTCAGGGTAATTAAAATCTCCCATTATTAGAACTTGCCCATGCTTAGCTGTTTCCAATCTGTAACAATAATTGTATTTCCTCACTTTCAGCTATATTTGGGGGTTTATAGCATACTCCTACTAATATTATTTTGGAATTTGCTGCTCCGCTATTTAACTCTACCCACAAACATTCAACTTTATCACTAGGTCCACCATAAATATCTTCTCTGACTATAGCCTTAAATTCAGGCTTAACATACAGACAAATCCCTCCTCCTCTTTTACAATTGCCTCTATCTTTAATAAATAGGTTATAACCATCCAGATTAACAGTCCAGTCATGAGATTCATCCCACCACATTTCGGTAATGCCTATTAAATCACATTTTTTATTAATTGCTAATAATTCTAACTCTCCCATTTTTCCTGGCAAGCTTCTGGCACTGGCGAGCATACACCTTATGTTATGAGTCTGTAGTTCTGAAGTGCCTGCCACTGTACTTGAGTTACTTAGTACTACCTCCCTATTGACTATACTACCCCTCCCCCATCTCCTCCCCTATTAGTTGTTAATTCATCCCTTATACCCTCTACACTTTCTACCCCATTACTTATTTCTAGTCCCTCCCCCCCACCTACTAGTTTAAAAACTCCTCCAGCCTTTCTACCATCCTATCCCCTAGAACAAAAGCTCCCTCATCATTAAGGTGCAATCCATCCCTGCTGTAGAAATTGTACCATAGTGAGAAGTCAGCCCCGTGCTCTAAAAACCCAAACCCCTCCTTAGTACACCAAATCTTTAGCCACGCATTAACCTCCCTAAACTCCTTCTGCCTCCCTGGGCTAGCATGTGGCACTGGTAGTATCTAAAAAAATACTACCTTGGAGGTTCTTGCCTTCAGCTTATTACCTAGTTCTCTAAAATCATTCTTTAGGACACTCCATCTTCCACTAACTTTGTCATTGGTACCAATATGTACCAAGACCGCCGGTTCATTTCTAGCCCCTCCCAATAATTTGTCTACCCGATCCACAACATGACGAACCTGAGCACCCGGGAGACAGCAAACTGTTCGATTGCTGGTATCTGGGTGACAAATCACCCTGTCTACCTTCCTAATAATAGAGTCCCCAACCACCAAAACCTGTCTGTTGCACTGCTTATTCTGCCTACCCACTCCTCCAGTAGAACTGTTCTCCCGGCTGTTAGAGGGAACAGCTCTATCTGGCATTGCCATTCCTGAATGGACATCCCCAACAGTTTCACTCAATCTCGCAAATCTGTTGGTGTTTGCCAACTCAGAACTGGCCTGCCTCCTCCTGTTCCCCCTAATTCCCCTTCTAACTGTAACCCAGCTACCTCCCTGGACATCCTCACTAGCCCCAGCTCCACCCTCCATGCTAGGCCCAGCTAAACTGTGCTCTGTGAGCACCAACCCCCTTTCCAGTGGAGCAATATCAGTAAGTGCTGCAATTCTCCTCTCCAGTTCTCCAATTGAGCTTCCAGGGAGGCAACATGCTCACACCTCTCACAGAGGTATGGACCCTGGATCATCTGTTCCAGTATTGCATACATATGACAGGATGTACACTGAGTGAGGTTGCCACTGGACTGACTCATAATTATTATTATTGTCTACAAAAATTCAGTGGGAAAAATAAAGAATTTAAAATATATTTGTATAAAGTTTAGTTAAAAAAAATATATATACATATATATATATATATATCTATATATATATCTATATCTTTCTTCTATTCTCCCCCCCCCCTTTGCACTATAAATCCGCCCCCCTTTTCTTTGAACTCCCTCCTTTTATTTAAACTCCTAGGGCCTCATTCTATTATCGGCCGTAGGAGATGCGGGGCCGCAAGGACCTGCCGCAAGCTATTTGCCTATTCTATTCCCTTCCGGCCGGGGACTCCGGCAGGCTTGCGGCCGGCGCCTTGTTATCCCATGCGGCCGCACGCGCCGGAGGCAAGCCTTTGATCTTAAACGGCCGCAAGAATTTCGGCCGCAAGCAAAACCTGGTTGCTATTCAATTGCTTCGGGAACCCTCTCGGCAAGGCTAAATCCGAGCCGCAGCTTACTTGCAGCAAAAAGGTCCCGCAGGCACACAATTAAGCACATAATAAAGCCATCCTGCACTCTGAGGAGACTATAAAGTGATTGTAGGTGTTAGCATTCATAGCACAACATTCCCCTGCACTCAAATCCGTAAATAGTTTTTTTTTTTACATTTATGTCAAATATCCGTGGAAAAAGTCCAGAGGGCTTGGAGCACCTCAGACCCGCCCACGCTGCGGCCGGAAAATAAACAGTTAATGAAATCTCGGATTTGGGCTGATGTGCAAGCTTGAGAGGGCATTGCTATTAATCCTCATGTCCCCCATTATGATCCCTAGCATTTACAGAGCTTTACAGTGCCGTCTTGAATTTATATTTGCATTTAAAGATTTCTGAGCTTACGGCCGGTTGCAAGATATACGGCCGGCCGTAAGGGGATATCCTTGCGGCGCCGTCTATTTGAATTGCAAGGTAACGGGAGCTCCGCAAGGAATCGCAGATTTGCGGCCGATTTACGGCCGATAATAGAATGAGGGCCCTACACTTTTACTAGACTTGCACTTATACTAGAAATGTTCGCAAGCTCACAAGTTCGCCCCTTCTCCTGTTTATATTAACTTCTGCCTTCTCACCTGGGCACAATTAGTGCACTCTGCAATTTATCAGCCTTTACTTGCAAAGGAAAATCCACTTGTTCACATTTATATAGATAGACAGATAGATAGATTGATAGAAAGATAGATAGTTATACAATTTTTTTTAAATACAAAACAAAAAATAAGTCAGCACTGGGGCACCCCAGAGGAGGGCCCTGGTGCATTGCACCAGCTATATCTCTACCCCTGAAATCTCTGACTGCATTGCTCTTTTTTTCTCCATTACTTTCCCAATTGGTTTATACTTCAGTGTCCATTCTGCAGTATAAATGTTTTAAAGCAGTACACATATGTTAAGCATTTAAATCTCTAATATTTAGACAGTTTGCTGCCTTCATTAGTGAATAGTTATATTACCAGCAAGCAGTGTTTCTCTTTTGAAATAAATATGTGTCCCTTGGCCACTTGAAATGTTGAAATGTTGAAAAGTGTTAAATTTAATTTTGCCAAGCAGTGCAGTGTTGCATCACATTGTACCAAAATATGCTGAAATATGTTGATATGTGCCAGTCTAAGCTGTTCTTTGTACATATGTGCCAGGTAAGCTATGGTATATGGAATTTTGCCATACCATGTGATAATGTATAGAATTGTACCAAGCTATGCTAAATTGTGTTGAACTGTGCCAGGCTATGATGTGCTGTATAGTACTGTGCCAAGCTATGCTGTGTTATTACATTTTGAGATGCTGTGCAATGCTACATGGAATTTTGTCAAGCTATGTTGTGCCAGCACTACAATGCAGAGCTACACCAGGCAAACCTGTGCCAAGCTGTATTATGCAAAACTATGCCAATCTGAGATGTATATATCTACACTATACAAAGATTAGTGTATTGGGCAGATATGTACCTGCATGACCAGAGCTCGCCAGCTTTAGTACACTGATATATATTATTCGATTATTACTAGTAGTGGTTACGGTTCTGTCGACCACTCCATTATAAACAAATTTTTCATGAGCTTATAGCTTTGCGTTAGTTTGATGTATATAGTTGAAATTTTAGGAGGGATTGATTTGTTTTTTTCAATTCTCATGAAATTCTGTCCAGCCAAAAAACAGTTGATTAATGATGAATTTTGGGGTAATGATTGTTTTTTTTTCCATAGAAATTTCTTTAAATTTTTGCACACTTGCAGGAAAAAGTTGGCTGAATGGATTTGTCTGAAAGTTGACAATGTAATAGTGATCTAAAAAGACTACATGCAGTATTTGGAAATTGTTAGATAGTTTAAGATATTTTTAAGATATAATAGTTTAAAATGTTAATATAACGAGCATGCTCAGTAGAGACTTGTACATGTGATCTACAGTCAGATTCTGTGCATTTTCGTGCAATTATGGTCAGGTTTTTTGTAGTTTTATAGTTATATCTTGCTTGCAATAGCGAGCAGGGGGGAGCATATGCAAAGTGCAATAATTTATAAATATATATTGACTCGGCCTGCAATGGTAGATGTTCACCAGAGGGGGCGAGCACATGCAATGTGTAATGGTTTCTAAGTATTTTGGCTCACCTGTAATGGTGGACATTCATGGAGTGGTTGAGAAAATGCAATGGTCAATAAATATATTAGTTCTTCTAGAATGGCAGACATTCACCAGAGAGGTCAAGCGAATGTAATGTGCAATGGTTTATAAATATATTAGTTCTCCTAAAATGGCAGACATTCACCAGAGAGGTTGAGCAAATGTAATGTGCAATGGTTTATAAATATATTGGCTCATCTGCAATGGTGGACGTTCGCCAGAGGGGTTGAGCAAGTGCAATGGTTTATGAAGTTTATTGGCTCACATGCATTGGTGGATGCTGGCCAGAGGGAGCGAGCCAATGCAATGATTTATACAGTGAATATATTGACATATTGACTCATCAGAGAGATAAGATAGAGTTATTTGTTTTCTGGACCTAGCAGAGGCAAACATTTTATTAATTTTATATTTCAAATCTCAATTTCATTGATGTGAATAATCATACACATATTGTTTTAAACAATGTTACATTTTAATTACTATAAATTAACAAAATATAATAATACACAAAATATACATATTCATTAGGCAGCAGCCACCACCAATCACACCACATTTCTCTTGTATAACAAAGCATATTACTTTATGCACACATTGACTTAATTCCTTTTTTAAAGTGTTATTCTTTTTTTTAAATACACTGCAATTCGTTACAATTAAATTGCCACAGAAACACTGTTTAACACATTTTCAAAAAATAGTTTCTAGTTGTTAGAATTCAAAAATACCTGTTGATGGAAGAAACACTATGGGCCTCATTCTATTATCGGCCGTAAATCGGCCGCAAGGCTGCGATTCCTTGCGGGGGTTCTGTTACCTCGCAATTCTGTTATACGGCCCCGCAAGGATCTCCCCTTACGGCCGGCCGCATATCTTGGAACCGGCCGAAAGCTCCAACATTTTTAAAGTCAAATATAAATTGAAGACTGCACTGTAAATCTTTGTAAATGCTAGGGATCATATTGGGGTACAGGAGGATTAATAGTAACCCACTCCCAAGCTTGCACATCAGCCCAAATCCGAGTTTACATTAACTGTTTATTTTCCGGCCGCAGCGTGGCCAGGTCTGAGGTGCTCCAAGCACTCTGGACTTTTTCCATGGATATTTGACATATTTAATAAAAATTGTTTTTTACGGATTTGAGTATAGGGGAATGTTGTGCTATTTTTGCTAACACCTACAATCTCTTTATAGTCTCCTCAAAGTGCAGGATGGCTTTATTTGGGCTATTTTATGTGCTTAATTGGTGCTAGCGGGACCTGTTTGCTGCAAGTAAGCTGCGGCTCGCTTTTAGCCTTGCAGACAGGGTTCCCGGAGCAATAGAATAGCAACCGGGCTTTTCCTGTGGCCGAAACTCTTGCGTCCGTTTTAGATCAAAGGCTTTCCTCCGGCGCGTGCGGCCACAAGAGATAGCAAGGCGCCGGCCGCAAGCCTGCCGGAATCCCCGGCCGGAGGGGAATAGAATAGCCGAATAGCTTTCGGCCGGTCCTTGCGGCCCCGCAGCCCTACGGCCGATAATAGAATGAGGCCCTATCTGCCTAACTGCAAACAGTGATTTTGAAAAAAGTCACCTTTTAACAAAAAAAAACCAACACAAACAGTTCAAAAATTATAAAAAAGGGTGCACTGCAGACATGTGAATAAAATTATACAACAATAAACTTGTTTTTCTCATGTTTATACTCATAAGAAGCCCTTTTTTTGATAGCTTTTACGATTGTCCCAGTGCAAATATAAAACATGTCTGATGTTCCGTTGAGCTTGCAGAAACTCCACTTAAATTTGCAGGTCTTGCTTTCATCAAAAAAAAAAATCTCTGTATCAGGCAATAATTTTATCTAATTCTACATTTCAGTTTGCTATTCTTCGTAGCCAACGATACTTACTATGTATCAATAACTTTTGATTATGTTACAAAGAGCAAATACAGTGTCGTTATGTGTATGGAGTTATCTCTGTCTTTTTAAGGACCTTATAGGACCTTCAAAGGCATTGGCTTATGTATGTAAGGATGCATGTTGATATGTCAGTTGTTTAGGAAATGTAAAAGTTGTTTCATATTTTCGTTGGATTATATAATATAATAATACATTAATAAAACTTGTATAATTTCTTATATTACAAATATAGAGAATAACTTTGTTAATTAAATATATTTAATTAAAATGAAATTGAGAAAAGCACTGGAAATGTATTGGCAAGACCCGCATTAAGGTACAGGCATATAGAAGTTTCCATGTTCTACCCTTTCTCTAGTTTAACACATGCTGCTTATATCAGAAACACACATTATATTGAGTCATTCTGTACTCATACAGATTTATTTTATATATTCAAATAGTTTGGTTTCCCCACCCCCAGAGCTGCTTACATACAGTCCCATTAAATTCGGGCTACCTGGTAAATCGTAGCTCGTAACGTAGCTCGCAAGACTTCAAGCTATTAACTTGGCCTCTTAAAGTTACCTGTAGAAGACTTGCGGGTTAAGTCGCAGCGAGGCCAAAAAAAGCCTACGGGATGTGGAATGTGGAACTTCGCAGCCGCATATGCTTTGTTCTTTTAAACTCGTATCCGCTACGTTCCAATTGCGCTATTAAATTGCATCAAGATCACTTGGGTTCAAACTTGTAACTCGCAAATGGAGCCAAGAAGCCAATGAGTGCTAGCGAGGACCCGCAATGGGGGTAAAGTCCAATAAATAGCACTTTACCTGAAAATAAAAACACACTACTGTACTAATATTAAAAAGGGAAAGTGATGTTAGGTCTTCGAATTAATAGCACAACATTCTCAAGCTCGTAAATCAGCTCAGAAAAATATTTCATGTATAATTTTTGCGTTATATCGATCAATGTGTTAATACATATACTGTATGTACTTGCATGTGATAGAATATCATATTTACGGCTTTATCAATATTGCATAATATCTGGAATGTGGGTCCGAGCGTAACTCGTAATTGAACCCTGTAAGACTTTGCAAATCCCACCTCCATTTTTCAGTGACGTAATTCTGACAATTTCTGTTGCCATTGGCTTCATCCCAACTCATAACTACTAGTTAGACTAATTGATCCAGTTCACGGCCGCACATCCGACAAACGAAAAATGGTTTACGGGTTTGCCTCTCAAGCTCGTAACTCGCAGCCTGTTTAATAGCACCGTAAATCTACAACTCTTCAAGCTTGCAGCCGTTGCGGGTCTCACGAGCTTCTAATTTAATGTGGCTGATAGGCACCTTGTAATAACCAACAGAAAAACTGCATCCAAGTACATTTTTTACATCTATACTAACCTTCTAGACAATGGCAGCCCAGTGTAGAGTTCCAAAACTTGGAATTTAGCTTGGATTCTCAGAGGCATTCCTTCTTATAATCAACTAAAAGGAAAACCGAAGACATTTTGGAAAATTTATGTTAAGTTTATTAATGTTTATTTTGGTATTTTTTAATGCAAAATGTTTGCATACACTACTGGTTCTCTTCTATCAGATTTATTCATAATCCAAGACACTTCTATATACCTTTAAAGTATTGTTAAGGTTGCAGCGCAGGATAGAGCAACTTAAGGCTGGAAAAACACAGGGTATTAGATAGCAAGCAACCTTTACATCCCTTTCCCACTGCAAAGGTTTCTGATGACATCATTCTTGACATCATCTATGCCATTAGATGACATCATTCTTGACATTAATGAAATTAGCTATTACATCACTCATAAGATTACCTATAATATAAAAAATTAAATCATCCATGATATTATTGATGACATCACACTAGACTAGACTGGGGTGGAGATAAGCAACTCAGTTAGAAACTGCAACACTAAAGTTCAATTGTAAATTTTAAAAGCCACATTATTTTTTTCTTATTTAAATGCTGTATTTATTGTTATAGAAAACATCCATCGCATGGATCTCTCTGCTCTCTGCTCTCCTCCCCACTCACTCCCTCTCCTTTCCATAATACAAAAGTACAATACATGAGATTCCTCTACCAGGACAGGAGGATTTATAAGGGGCCAAGTGAAGTTTCTTCCTGCCTGCTGTGGTGTCGCACACCACATTGGCATGCCCATGACATCATCATCGTGTGACTCTGTAGGTTGAAAGAAACCTCACCTTGGCACCTTGTGAGCCCTTTCTACCATATAAATTAATTATATTTTATTCTGGGGAAGAGAGGGAGTGAGAGGGGTAGGGAGTAGGTGGAAAGAGAGAGAGGTGGGGGAGAGGGGGGGGAGTAGGGAGGGTGTGGAGAAGAGGTGGAGAGGAAGGGGAATGTGGAAGTGAAAGGGGAATGGGAAAAGACAGAACAGTGGGGAAGAAGGGGAGGAAGGAGAGTGGGAAGAGAGGGAGAAGTATGGGAGAAGGATAGGAAGGGAGAAGAAAGACTGCAGGGGTCAAAGAGGGGGAGGGAGAAAAGAGGATCATGGAAAAGAGTGAGGCAGAAAATAAAAAGGGATGAAGAACAGGGGAATGAGGAAGAAGAGACAATTAGCAGAAGAAGGGAATGGAGAAGAGGAAGGGAAAATAGACAGTGAAGGAGAAGATAGACAAAAGATAGAGCAGAGATAAGAGGGTGGGAAGGAGAATAGAAACATTGAGGGGGGAGATAGAAGAGGATGAGAAAGGAGAGGGAGGGAGGATTAGGCAAAAGAAAGAATATGAGAAAGAAGTGGTGTGGAAAGAGAGGGAGGCAGAAAGTAGACAGTGGGGAAGAATAGAGGAAGGTAGAAGAGGAAGGAATGAGTAGGAGATAGAGAGAAGATAGAAGAAAAAGTTAGAAGAGGGAGGAAATTGAGAGTCACAGCTGTGCTACATGGCAGGTTTTATGGGTCAGAACAGGAAGTATGGTGTAGAATTAAGAAGGTAAGGACATGCTACTCTGGGGACTTATTAGAAGTAAGTAATTAGAAGTAAGTAAGTGACAATAAAGCCGAGGAGGATAATATTAAATGTCACATAGTTAAACATTAATATAAAACATGGAGTGATCTCTACATCTTGTAATAAACACTCCGTGGAAGAACTAAACTCTTGGGCCTCATTCAATTGCGATTTGGCCAGTTGAATAGGGCTCTATATAAGCACATAGTAAAAAAAATGTTACAGATGGTTTTTAGTTAGTGAACTTATATCCAAAAGCAAGGTCTTCACTAACTAAAAACTTCTGTACAAAAACATTCTCTGTGCTTATATAGAGCCCTGTTCAATTGTCCAAATCGCAATTGAATGAGGCCCTTCGAACGGATTTGCTAAAATTTTCTAACCTTTTGTATTCCTTTTTTCTTGTGAGGATTTCTCTCACTTTTCATGAAATCTGGAATTCAGTTAGAAATGTTCACTAAAGAGCATAAGTCACACATTTGTCATCATGGATTTAGTAGAGCAGGATATAAACAATACATTTATTGCATTGTTATGGGCCAGCTTTAAAAAATGTTATGCAGTATAGATCAGTATATTTAAAAAAAATGATGGTTAAAATACTGATCTTTAGTGAGAAAACATGCTAAAAACTGATTTTCTATAGGCCGGAGCGCCTCCCGTCTTTCCAAGCTGTTGCAGAGTATGGAGTACAATTCCATGCAGCTGTATATTGTTGCAATGCAATGCATGGCTGGCTCTCTGAAAGGGTTAAAAGAAAAGTATTTAAATATTACAAATTTATTTGTGCTTATTTGCAGAAAACAACAAATACAAACAGCCGCAGATTACCATGCATGTGAGTTTTGCTTGAACATAGGATGGTCCATCACTGGCCAAGGGATTTTCACTTATCATGGATATCCTGAGTGCTAATGTCTAGAATATAGAAATACAAAGCATGGAGTGACTGTGACTGTGCCTATAGGAAATAGACATCTCGGCATTCAGTGAAGCATATACCACCCCTATCAAAGTTAATCCTTGTGTTCCAACATATATTAACCATCCCCACAACCTCTACACATACTTCAGAGTCCTGGGCGTTTCTATCTGCAGCACCAAGATTATGGAATTCTCTACTACGCTCAATCAGAGAGGCCACTTATTATCAGAGAGACCATCTCTTCACCCAGGCCTTCCAACTCTCTCTCTCTCTCTCTGTGTTTTCTCCTCCCGTAAGTGATTTGAGGTCCTTCTGGGGAAAAAGCACTACATAAATGTATTATATGCAGCATTTCATTTTTTTTTAAAGCCAGGAACCATTTTTTTTTTTTTTAAGTGTCACACCTCACAGGGAAGCACCCCTAGGCAGCCTCCAAGTTGGCCTAATGAGTAATCCGGCCATGATTACAACATGTGTTTAGACATTAAAAATAAGTACCTCCTATAATTTAGTAAAATTGTCTTGCCCTGCTGGCCAAACTTGTTTACTTCTTTGATTGAGGCTTCATTTTATTGTTTTTTCTTTGTGTGGATGGATTGAGACAACATCTCCTACATACTATTTGGACTGCTTATAAAGTTAATTATTTTATACTTTTACACAATTAATAAATGAAATATGACATGGTTATGGATATTTAATACACTCTATGCTATTGAGGATCATTTTAACATCATGGTCTTATCAAATATCTTCCAGGCTGGATAACTTGTCATATGGAATTTCAAACCAATGTGGCTATCAGGGTGACTACAGGCTAACAGAATATGACCCTCCTCCAGACGGGGCCTGTTTATTATGAGACTCTCAGATGCCCTCAATATAGAGGAATTAAGGATCTATTTTTTCTTCACAAGCCTTAAAAGCTGGCATGTTAGCAGTGCTTGAGGACTTGGGTGGCTATTGGAGTAATTGACATATCTGGAGGTTTCCAAGCTCAGTCCTCAGAATATCCCAACAATCCAGGATTTAAGGACACATTAACTAACCTTTCTGAGCCTACTCTCCATATTCACAATAGGCATATGTTGAAGAACTCGAATGTATAATAGCAAAATGTCTTCAGAAATGAATAACAACAGCCTTTATTCACAGCCTATATTCTGGATAGCACCATCACAGTCTTATAAAACCTCCTCTATTTGTTTTGGTATCTGTCTTATTAATTGTGAGGCTTCTTTGGAAATTTAATTTGAAACCATTAGATCTGTTGTCACCATTTTACAACAAAATGGCAGGTTAACAAAGGTAAATACAGATATACAGTAGGAGAGGTTGTATAATGCAGTTATGGTGTGGTCAATTTGTTATATTATGGTACTTCAGTGATCCTTTAATTATTTGTCTGTTTCCTGGGAACTATATATAAAATTATTTTAAGTGACCTTAAAGGTACAGTTGTGCTCAAAAGTTTGCATACTCATGGCGAATTGGTAATATGTTTACGATTTTTAAAGAAACCATGAGTGAGCAGGCTAAACACATTTCTTTTATTTCTTATGGGATTCATATTCAACTGTAGGTTATAACAGAATGGCACAATCATACAACATAATATGGCACCAAAGAAAAAAATTAAATGACCCTGTTCAAAAGATTTCATACCCTTAGTTCTTAATACTGTGTATTCCCCACTTTAGCATCAATGACAGCGTGCAGTCTTTTGTAATAGTTTTTAGTTTTTTGCTTTTGTAATAGTTGTCTATGAGGCCCCTAATTCTTGCAGGTGCTATAGCTGCCCATTCATCTTGGCAAAATGCCTCCAGGTCATGCCACATCTTTGGTCCTCTTGCATGAACTGAACGTTTGAGATGGTCACTCCACAACCTTCACCTTTTTCTACTGTAACCACTGGAGAGTCATCTTGGCCTTGTGCTTAGGGTCATGCTGGAAAGTCCAAGAGCGGCCCATGTGCAGCCTTCGTGCAGAAGAATGCAAATTGTATGCAAGTATTTTCTGATAACATGCTGCATTTATCTTGCCATCAATTTCAACAAGATTGGCTGTACCTTTAGAGCCCCCCCCCCCCAAAAGAAAACATTAGTGAGCCACCACCATGCTTCACAGTGGGGATGGTATTCTTTTCACTATAGGCCTTGTTGACCCGTCTCCAAACATAGCGCTTTTGCTTGTGACCATAAAGCTCTATTTTGGTCTCATCACTCCAAATTACTGTGTGCCAGAAGCTGTGAGGCGTGTCAAGGTGTTGTCGGGCATATTATAGCTAGGCTTTTTTTTGTGGCATTGGAGCAGTAAAGGCTTCTTTCTGGAAACTCGCCCATGCAGCTTGTCGTATTGTGCTCCTTGAAACAACCACACTGTCTTTTTCCAGAGTATTTTTCCTGAGGTTGCCTGTGGGTTTTTCTTTGTATTCCAAACAATTCTTCTGGCAGTTGTGGCTGAAATCTTTCTTTGTCTACCTGACCTTGACTTGGTATCAAGAGATTCCAGAATTTTCCACTTCTTTTTTTTTTTTTTTTTTTTATTTCAATATTTAAAAAAAACATACAAAACATATACATGCATTTCATCTCTTATTGCTCTAAATTCTAAGTACATTTTAATGAACATTATTGAGATAGCAGAAAAGAGGGATAACATCTTTTAAGTGTAGAATGATCCTCCCACATTTTTAAACCTCTGAATGCTTATTCTAATACGATCCCACCGCTTATGGAAGGATCTACCAACTTATCCACAGCCCTTCCAACAATAAGGGGAAATCTGGAAGACAAACATATTCGTAATAACAGGGGCTAAATACCTCTTTTATATTAATTTAAAGTATAGCTCCCTGTATAGAATTAATTATAAAAGTTTTTTTTATTTATCTTACAGCGCTTTCCCCTTCTATCCTCTCCTTTTCTAACCCTTTTCTAATTTATTTTGATCACATAACATACATACAATTACCCAACAAATACAAGCAACCAGGTTCAACAAAACGGTCCGCAATAGAAATAGACATATCTATAGACAAAGTATACCCATTTTTGATTCTAAAGAAGGTAAGTAGTAGGAAATTTTTCCTTAATCTCTGGACGATTTGACAGCGTTTATAACTTCATCAGTCATAATAGACATTGGCTTCAATTGTATCTTTTTCCATGTTCCCCGTTAATATTCTTCCATATACTGCTCCCAGATAGTCCAATTAAAAATGTTTATTTTCTTGGACTGTTCATATGTATTTTCTTTCATCAGATCTTTATTATAATTGGTTTTATTAATAATCTCTTTCCACTTAGGAATTTCCAATTTATTCCAATATTTAACTAACATTGCTTTAATGATCAATAATATGTGGGATATCAAAAATTTATTACTGGGGAAGTATGTATCTATCCCTATATGGAATAATAACAACTCCGGGGAACACGGACATCTTGTCCCTGCGATTATGGTCAAATATCCACAACATTCTTCCCAGAATTCCCTTATCTTGACGCATTCCCACCACATATGTTGTGTATTACCTTCTTTACCACAACCCTTCCAACATAATGATGATTGTTGGGAATCAAACTTTTTCATAGTTGTTGGTACTAAATACCACTTTTGTATTAATTTAAAGTACAATTCTCTATACATGGTGTTAATAGAAGATTTCTTTATTATCTTTAGAGCCCTTAACCATTCTTGCTCATTATAGTCTATATTGAAGTTGTATTCCCAGTCTTTTATACTCTTAGTTTTCTCAAATTTCATTAGTTTAATCCTACTTTTACTAATTTTTGATACCAGATGATTCACCTGACCTTTAATCATAATTGCTTCCAGGTCGTGCAATTTATCTATTTTATCATATATAAATCCCTTTTGTTTCATTTTTTCTAGCAATGTTCCATAATTTATCCATGAAAAGGATTTTGTTACTCCTTTCTCCTGAAGTTCCCTTTGCTTTAATAGACTGCCTGCTGGGTATAAATCAGCTATATACAATATTGATGCTTTTTTCAATAGATTTATTTCTAAATTAAATGATTCATCTCTTAGTATATCTATAGGTGTAGTAATGGAAGGTATATGAAAAAGCTCTGCTCTGATTTTACTTTTACCCCAAAATGTTATAATAGATCTTATACCTTCTGGTAATTTATCCCATATTGTTTCTTTTCCATTAAATTTACCCAGCAGTGTTCTTATTGGGATAATTCCCACCAGATCTTCCTCAATGTTTTTCCATCCTATTATCCTATGTTGTAAATTCATATTAATTATGTGGGATATTGCTATATTTTCGCTGATCCTTTTCATATCTGGAGATCCCATACCTCCCAGATCGAACTTTCTATTAGTTATAGTTTTTTTAACTCTCACTTTTTTCCCAGCATAAACAAATTTGTCTATTATTTGCTGTATTATTTTAATGATATATTCCGGGACTTTCTCCGGGACACAGCTCATTAGATATGTTATTTTGGGGACAATACTCATATTAACTATGGCAATTCTAGCCGACCAGGAAAATCTTGTTGAATTCCAATCATATAAAAGTATTCTAATCTGTTTTAATATTTCTGTTATGTTATTTACTATAATTTTATTATTTTGGAAGCTAAATTTAATACCTAAATGAGTGACATATTTTGTATTCCAATTAAACGCATATAATTTTTTAAATTTATTTAATGTATCTTGCTCTATATATTTGTATATAATATCTGATTTCAAAGGATTTATTTTGAAATAAGAAACTCTACCAAAGTCTATTAACAATTGTTGTAAATTGGCGCAGGATCCTATTGGATCTGTTAATGTTAACAAGATATCGTCCGCAAATAACATTATTTTGTAGTCATTATTACCTATTTTGATACCTTTGATATTTTCAGCTTTCCTAATTAATGATGCTAATGGTTCCATAAATAACAAAAAAAGCAATGGGGAAAGGGGGCATCCCTGTCGTGTTCCGTTGCTGATCCCAAACTTCTCTGTTTCGAAGTTTGTACCTGCAATATAAGCTGTTGTATCCTTATAAATAGCTTTAATTGTTTTAGAAGCAAAATTTGTGAACCCAAACTTTTGTAATACTGCATTCATGAATTCCCAACTAACCCTGTCGAATGCTTTTTCTGCATCCAATGACAGGATTAGTGTGGGGATCCTTTTTTTCCGAATGGAAAACATTAGATCAATTAGACGTCTGGTGTTATCTGATGCCTGACGGCCTTGTACAAAGCCCGATTGATCTAAATGTATCAACTTTGGAATAATTTTATTTAATCTATTTGCCATGATTTTTGTATATATTTTTAAATCAATATTAATAAGGGAAATAGGGCGATAGCTAGTTACTTCTTCTGGATTTTTCCCTGGTTTCAAAATGTTAATTATTTTAGCTTCTGATAGTTCTGACGGCATTTTTCCATGATTTTTAATCTCATTAAACATATTTTGCAAATGTTCGCCAATTTCCTTTTGAAACATTTTAAAATATAAGTGGTCAAATCCGTCTGGACCTGGGGCTTTGTTAGCTTTTGCTTTGTTAATTACTTCCTCTATTTCTTTCAAAGAAATATCTTGATCCAAAAATCTTTGATCTTCTTCTTGTAATTTTGGTAGAGTTACTTCACTCAGGAATGTATTTATCTCTTCTTTACTAGGTTTTTTAAATGTGGTATTACTATTTAAATTGTATAATGAACTATAGAACATCTTCATAATATCACATATTTTATCAGGGTGAGTGTATAAGACATTGTCTGTGCCTCTTAAACTAAATATTTTATTTAGATTTTTTTGTCTTTTTAGTTTATTGGCCAGATATTTACCTGTTTTATTACCCATTAGAAAATTGTTTTTTTGAAATTTCCACATCAGTGAATCAACCTGATTTTGTAATATTTTATTTATTTTGGCTTTCTTTTTAGCAATCAACTCTGTTCTTTCCACCGATGGGTTCACTCTATTTTCTCTTGTTAGTTTCTCCAAATCTATATACAATAGTCTCATGGGTTTCCCCCTTTCCCTATGCATTACTGCCATCCGTGATATCATTTGCCCTCTTATAACTGATTTATATGCGCACCAAAGCATGGATGGTGAATCTACAGTATTTTTATTAATTTTAAAAAATTCGTTTGTTTCCTTTTTTAAGAATTCCATAGTTTGTTCATTCTTAAATAAGATAGGGTCTAACTTCCATTTTTTTTTATTTTTGCTTCTCTTTTCTTCTTTTAAATTCATACAGACCATTGAGTGATCTGACCATGTAGCGGTTGTTACTTCTATATCCCTAATTTGTCTTATTGTATTTATATCTGTTAACAAATAATCTAATCTTGAGTAGGATTAAAAACGATTTGAGAAAAATGTATAGTCCCTCTCATATGGATGTAGTAATCTCCATGCATCATAAAGGTCATCGTTTGATACTATTTTTCCAAAGTCTTTAGACGTTTTTTTAATCTGATTTTCTGAATTTTTTTTAATTGTTCCTATTCTGTCTGTTAATGGATCTAACACCATATTAAAATCCCCGCCAATTATTAATTGTCCCTTTCTAATTTTTTTTATTTCTTTCAAAATCTTTTTGAGATATCTAATTTGTTTTACATTTGGAAGGTATATATTGGCTATTGTCATATTTTCTCCGTTTATTTTGCCGCACCAAATTATATATCTTCCTAGGGGATCAATCATTTTAGCTTCCTCATAGACTTCTATATTATGACTAAAACAAATTGATACTCCTCTAGATTTTTTGTTGTATGTTGAATCTATTTTAATATTAAAGTTTTTATTATTTACATATCTTAAGGTATCGTTTCCCCAATGTGTCTCTTGTAGTAGAAGAATATCTGCTTTATTTTTTATATAATTATTGTAAGCTATTTTCCTTTTTGCTGGTGAATTAAGTCCATTAACATTATGAGTTATTATTTTAACCATTGTTTATAGTTATTACATTAACCTTCCACTTTTGTGTCCATATATCTAATTCCATCTCACCTCTCATCAATTGTTGAACCTGAGTCATTCGCATTCCCGGGATTTCATTCATTCGTACTTCCTTCATTCGTTCATTCTTACAAATCTTGGGCTTTATTTCCTTGGAACTTAAAATAAGTCCAATTTTACTTGTTTTCATATTTTTGCCCTTCATTTTAAACAATTAATAAGGGCTGTTATGCCAATTTTAGGAATTGCTAGGAATTATAATAAACTTACTAGTTCATTAGTTGGGAGGTCATATGATCTTATTTCCCTGATTTACGCCCTTCTTAAATATTGTCATTATGTATTTTAATTTAATTTTTCTTCTTACTCTCCTTGTCCCTCTATTCTTTCTTAATCTTTTATCCAACTAATACTATTTAGGGGAATATAAGTGATAAAAGCAAAAAAACTATCCTTGTCCACCGTAATCAAAATATTCCCCTATAGTATATTTTAAATAGTGTCATCTTACCCTTTTTCATTCTACTGAACCCTTCCCTCCTGGTGGCCTCCTCCCATCTCATCACTTCATATTTCTCCCGGAACAGATCATTATAATACATATTCTATAAACAATTTCTATCATGATTTAACACACATTTATTAATCTGCATATTGATATATTACTCTCTTAGCCTGTTATACTAAAAAATCGAAATATCTATACATCCCCCTATATACCTTTATTCAAGAGGGAATCCATACCATTTTTCTCTGGTCCTTATACCCCCCAAACTTGAAGATTGAAATATTTTGAGAGAACTAGTATTGATATTTACATATATCCCTTTGCCTCTTTGATATATCTTTTCTCTCTTTTCTTTTACCTTCATCCCTTACTTTACCCTTCCATACTCTCTTATCCTCCTTTTCTCTCAAAAAACCAGTATGGATTCTCCTCAGTACATATACCAAAAAATTCTAAAATTTTATTTCTTTATAATTTTTAAAGTGAATAGTAATTTATTAAACCATTCTGTAAATCTATAAAGTGCATATCAAATAAAGTGCTTAATTTTCCCACCATGAGATATTTCCTCAGTGTTCTCTCAACAAGATAAAAGTGAAATTTTCCTAAACTCTAATATAGTGGGTATTTTTTATTCCTTCTATATTTTCCCATTTCGTAAACTTATTCTTATTAAAACCTGTTTTATATTATCCATACAACTATCCAAAATCCTATTCCTTTATCTAAATAGAGTGTTTCCAATGCCATTTTAAATTTCTATACCTCTATAAAGTGCATAATTAAAGTGCTTATGTTTACAAATGTAATATATTATATCCAATCCACATATAATTAATTAAAGTGTTTGTATCCTATAATAAACTATTAAATTCTGTAAAGTGCTTTCATATTAAGGTGCTCAATATTCACTACCGTAATATTAGTGGTCTCTTGGTGAATATCTCTATTCTTATTCTTACTGCTATATTCTATGAACCCCTACATATCCACTATAATAAGTGGACCAACCCTAAATATGGAGAGGAGAGAAAAAACAAAAAAAAACAAACAGTCCATAACAATGCATTTTCTTCAAGGGACTTTTCCTCTCCTCCTTAACCTCCCATTCCGGATTCTTTAAATTTAATTGGATATTGTCTTTGGGATTAATTGAGAGGTATATTCCATTTTTGTAACAGCATATGTCCTTCTTTAACAGAGTCTATTTTATTCCAGGAGTCTCCTTCCATTATATATAATCCCGTTGGATACTTCCATCTGTATTTAATTTCTGCATTCCTTAAGCTTTGTGTTATTGCCGTATATTCTCTTCTTTTATCCAAGGTATGTTTAGACAGATCCGGAAATATTTTGATTTTATCATATGGTGCCTCCATTGGCCTTTTTATGTAATTAGCTTTGATTATTGTATCTCTATAGTTAATGGATTGAAGATTAACTATAACGTCTCTTGGTATATTTTTTATCTAGTCCTCTAGGGAGGGAAATCCTTTGTATATTTTCTATTTTCATTTCATCTTTGGAGGTTTGGGGAGATAAGTTAGTAAATAGATCTTGGATATAACCCCGTAAATCTTTTTCGGATATGTTTTCATTTATTCCCCTTATTCTAATATTTTTTTTCCTTGATCTGTCTTCCATGATATTAATCTTCATATTTAATTCTTCTATCTTATATTCCAATTTGTTTGTATATTTCAATAATGCATTATTATCCATGATTAGTTTATCACATTTGGCTTCCAATTCATTTATTCTTTTATTAGTTTCTTTTACTGAGTTTGTATTTTCCCTCAGCTGTTTTGTTATTTCCAGCATGATCTTTTCTTGGGAATCTTGTAGAAGGTCTTTCATTTTTAAATAGGTTAATGGTTCCTCTTGTTGTATTTCAGTATTATCGTGGAGAGAATATGTTATTTTCTTCGGGGAGGAAGTTATGGATTGTTCCAATAGGGATGATTCTGATTGCGTTGTTTCTAATATACTACTTTTTTGTTTTGGGGAAAAGAATTGATTTGATTCTGGGGCACCTGTTTTCTTCTCCTTGCTTTTTATTTTTATTGTATTTGAGGGTTTCTTATTTGCCATCTTATTGTTTTTGTGGGAGGTATTCCTGAGATTTTGTAGTTTTTAGTTTTCTCCACTACACTTTATCTCTTTCTTTAACTTTCGCTTCTTTCTTCTCTCCCTTTCTCTTCCTTCCCTTCTTCCTATCCTCCTTCTCCTTTCTTGTTCCCCTCTTTTATTCCTCCTTTCTTTATATAGAGTCTTTTAATTTTGTTTATCTTTTATAATTTAAATTAGTAGATGACCTTTCGTAATGTCTTAGAAGGGTTCTTTTTATATCCTCATCTTCGCGCCCTTAGCCTCTTATCTCTATCATATTTTTATACAGCTTATTAATGTTTATCATTTAAACCCTTTCTCCTCAATTTCCTCTACCTCCTCTGCCTCAGTATATTATTATAGTCCTTTATCTTTGTATACCCCAATATAGCTCCCTTGCAAGTTTTAGCGGGTTTTAATATTTCTGGGGCTTTTATACTTATGGCATAATATGCCTCTTTCTGTTGTTCACCGTTGTTTTTTTTTTTGTTTTTTTTGGGGACTTTTATGTATTTCAATATACACTTACTTATTCTCCTTTAGGTCTCCCGAGCTCTCTCGCGGGGAAACTCTCTCCTTCGCGCCCTTTTGCGCGGTTTGCTCGTATTCTCGCGAGATCTTCACGGGGATCGTCTCCGTCCTCCGACTTTACTATACTCTGCGAGGTTTGACTTTTTTAAATCCGCCTTATATCAGTATCAGTACTAGTATCTTTAAGTACTTAATATTTTTATTTAAATCAACCTATGAGGCATATTTGGGAGGAGGGATGGGAGGTATATAAGGTAATTGCACAAGCTGATAAATTATTCTTTATAAGAATTTTTTTTTTTTTTAAATCTTTACTTAGCTGCATAGTGATAGAATGGTCCTTCTTGAGGCTTTCCAGGCGTATTTAAATCGTTATAACCTTGGATCCAGGATCCGATGTGGGCTCAGGATTGCTGCGGTCTGCAGGACATGACCTCCCAGCTCTCCTACCACCAGCTCATCTGCGAGCCGGTGTATGTTCCACTTCCGGTACCGCCCTCATGATCCTACTTCTGACAGGCCAGGATCCTGAGATTCCAGAATTTTCCACTTCTTAATAAGTGATTGAACAGTGCTGACTGGTATTTTTAAGGCTTTGGATATCTTTTTATATCTTTTTCCATCTTTATGAAGTTCCATTACCTTGTTACGCAGATCTTTTGACAGTTCTTTTCTGCTCCCCATGGCTCAGTATCTAGCTTGCGCAGTGTATCCATTTGAGAGCTAATACATTCATTGACTATTTATACATATACACTAATTGCAATTTAAAAAGCCACAGTTGTGGAAAATTAACATTTAATTGCCATTTTAACCTGTGTGTGTCACCTTGTATGTCTATAATAAGGCCAAACATTCAATGGTATGTAAACTTTTGATCAGGGCTATTTGGGTGATTTCTGTTATCATTATGATTTAAAAAAGAGCCAAACAACTATGTGATAATCAATGGCTTCATATGATCACTATCCTTCAATAAAATAATTGTATTTTGCATGATCAGTCATATTTTCAAAATTAATGAAAAACTTCACAATTTCTGCCAGGGTATGCAAACTTTTGAGCACAACTGTATATATAAGTTTCCTGGGTTTCAAATGTTTGGTAAGAAACAGGCAGTGATTATCAGAAAAATATGTGTTATATAGAAAAGTTCAGTGTACTTACATAGTTATAAGCAGGAAAATAAAATCCATCTTTGCACACCCACAGGAAGCTTACATAACCAAGTACACAGAGGAGAGGCAGCCAGATACAGAGTGTGACCTTTCTGGTAGAGACCACAGGAAGTACTTGCTGTAGGATGGAATCACATGGTTGGGCGGGGTCTGAGCTCACAGAAGCACAAGGAGAGAGAGAGAGAGAGAGAGAGAGAGAGAGACTACATATCCCAGGCTGCTTTGCAACACAGCTAACCTCTGCTTTCTCCTAATTGGCCAAAACAAATTATGAATTTTATGCTAATCTTAGCAGGGATTTTCAGGGGTGTCAAGTAACAAAAGTGGCTGCTTGCAAACTGAAAAGATTTAGCAAACATGAGGGTGAGTTTTTAAATGTTACTTTTATATTTTTTCATGCAAAAAATGTTTTTGCATACAGTACTGATTCTCCTCTATTACATGCATTCATAATCTAGGACACTTTGATATGTCTTTAAAGGAATTTTGATTACAAAATATGCAGCACTGTCATTCTCATAAGTCTCTTGAAATGGCCTGTTTTTCATAACTTTTATGCAGCAATGATCATTATAAACAATTTTTCAATTTATTTTGATATTTAAAGTAATTATTTTTCCCACCATCCTTAGGATCTAGCTCCTCCCATGGTTTACAAACTGTGGCACAGGGTGCTTTACACTTCCCTACACTCACATAAACTGTGTAGCAGCTGCAGAAAATGTGCTCCACTCTCTGCCACAGTTTGTAAAAGATAGAAGTAGCTCTGGCGTAATGATCAGAGTAAAAAAATGCTATTTTCAGTGCTTACTTTATCACAAAAATGTTTAATACTTATTAATATTGGATTATTACATTGATTCTTTAAAGGGGAGTTATGATTATCCTGTAAAAAAAAACAAAAAACTAAATACAATATAAGGACACTTTTTGCCAGGTGGTTTTGTATTTCTTACATCTAATTGCCCTTAACATGGCCTTATATTGCAAAAAACAAACTTCAAAATCACCCATCATGATGTTTCAGCACTTTTCTACTACTTATAGGAAAAATAACCTATTTTCTTCTTTTTAATAAATGTTCCTCTTGAATTGAACCCGCTCTGCCCTTTTACAATGGATGGTCCTCATTAAATGTCCTATTTAAAGCTGATTAAATAGGTAATTATCAGACTTTGTTTCTGCAATTATCATTCCTTCTCTCCAGCTGCAGTCAGTCCCATATCACAGGGTCATTCCTGATGCAGTCGCACTATATCATGTAGTGTAAAGAGTTATATAGCATTGGTGGAGCTAGAATGAAAGATATAGCCAATATACTTTCCCAGATGCTTGGCACCATTTGCACAAAAATCATGTTGCAAGAATTAAAAAAAACACTTGATAGCTAATAATAGGTGATATAAAGATAACTGTATGATCCACGTGGGATCCTCCTATCTGGAAGGCTCAATTTGTATTGATGCCCCACAGCTTGCTATTGACCCTACCATGTGGGAATGCCATTCTTACATCAAGAATAGGCTGTACTAACAAGAGTTGGCATATGGAGAAAATGATTGCTGCTATTGCTCAAGCGACTATGCCATGACGGAACTAGCAATGCAACATTGCACAAGGGACTTAGATAGGTTCTCCAGAATATTGTCCAAAAGCAACTTCAATCAAAGATTGTTGGGTCTCTAACCATGCAAAATAAGACACAGACTTGTGTTGGTGGGTAGAGGGCACTCCTCCCTGTCTCTTTCCCGTCTTCTCCTTTATTTAGGGGGGGGTTAGAATGAGGAGGGGGGTTTATAATGAGGAGGGGGGATGAGGATGAGGAGGGGGGAGGGAAAGAGACATGTGGGGGGTTAGAGAGACATGGGGGGTTCGAGAGACACTGGGGGGTTAGAGAGACACGGGGGGGGGGGTTAGAGAGACACGGGGGGGTTAGAGAGATACGGGGGGGTTAGAGAGACACAGGGGGGTTAGAGAGACACGGGGGGGTTAGAGAGACACGGGGGGGAAGAGAGACACGGGGAGGGTTAGAGAGACACGGGGGAGTTAGAGAGACACGGGGGAGTTAGAGAGACACGGGGGGGTTAGAAAGACACAGGGGGTTAGAAAGACACGGAGGGTTAGAGAGACACGGGGGGGTTAGAAAGACACAGGGGGGGTAGAGCGACACGGAGGGGTTAGAGAGACACGGAGGGGGTTAGAGAGACACGGGGGGAGTTAGAGAGACACAAGGGGAGTTAGAGAGACACGGGGGGAGTTAGAGAGACACGGGGGGAGTTAGAGAGACACGAGGGGGTTAGAAAGACACAGGGGGGGGTTAGAGAGACACGAGGGGGGAGAGTGACTCGAGTATAAGCCTTAAAAAAAGGGCTGAAAAACTCGGCTTAAATATACATAGAAATATATATCTCTCTCAGAGGACCAAAAGTAAACGACATGAGAGGCTCGCAATGAGCACTGAAGGTCCTCACAGTACAAAACGGTTTCAATTATGTCTCAAACAGCATTCCCATGGCTTCAAATTTTATTGCCCCGTCCTTTTTGACGGGCAAGTCGCTAGTAATATAATAATAATAATAGGTAAAACTCTAGCGAGCCTCGGTTGCTGGCGGCGCTCCATGACAGCAACTGAGGCCCTCGCAAAATTAACGTTAATATGGAGCACTTTGTCAATGAGCGCCGCAGGCGCTCATTGCAGGCGAGCCTCACGTAGCGAGGCGAGCCGTTAAACCGTAGCCAAAAAATACGGCCGCAAATCGCGAACATGAAAAAAAACAAAACACAATAAATACACACAACACATACATACAAAGCATCCACGACCTCAAAAAAACAAGTTACACCTTAATTTACCTCAAAATAAAAGAGTTTAGACACTAAAAAAGCGAGAGAAAAAATGGCGCCGAACAAAACGAAAACAAGGCTACAGCACTCTAACCACGAAAAACACTTATGGATAATCCGCTAAGACGCATACCACACATTACGACATCACAAAAATAGGACGCAAGCCGCGGACAGGAAAAAAGCGAAAACACAACACATACATAAAAAGCTTACCTACAGCAAGACGAAGCATCCAGCACCTCAAAAAAAATACTTACAGCTTCACTTAACTAAAAATAAAAGAGTTTAGACACTACAAAATTCTCTAAGCAAGAGAAAAAATGGCGGCCGAACAAAACGAAAACGAGGCTACAGCACTATAACCACGGAAAACACTTACGGATAATCCGAGAACACGCATACCACACATTACCCGCCATTTTACACTAATGCGGAAGTACACAACTACGCTAACGGTTTCGGCTCGCGCACGCACACTATTACACTGCACACGTTCATCACGCTCACACAGCACCTCCACCCCACTGATGCTGCAGCAACATCAAAAAAGGCTCACAGATCTTCAACACAATGCTTCAAAATAGGTCAAGTATATTCATTTATTAATTATTATTATATATTTCAGTAGTACACACAAAACAACATTAGCTACCTTACAATTCCATATGTATATTAATAACTAAACAACTTTCCAAACATACACATCTCATTGCCGTCATTTTTTGACGGGCAAGTCGCTAGTATATATATAATGTACTGCCTTTCTTTTGGGGTTTTGACAATTACTTTACGTAAACATTCCGCAAAATCTGCCCTCTCACTTGTAATCAGAATTGAAGTACTGAACAAATTTTTTAGAAGTATCTTTAGCAGTGATTATTTTAAACTAAGAAATTAATATACCGTATATACTCGAGTATAAGCCGACCCGAGAATAAGCCGAGGCACCCATTTTACCACAAAATACTGGGTAAAATGAGTGACTCGAGTATAAGCCGAGGGTGGGAAATGTGCTGTCCCCTGTGTCCCTCTTGTGCCCTCTGTGTCCCCCTCTCCCTTCCCTGTGTCTCTCCTCTCCCTTCCCTGTGTCTCTTCCAACCTCTCCCTTCCCTGTGTCTCTTCCCCCCTCCCTTATCACCCTCCTCAACCCCACTCCTCAACCTCCCTCCTCATCCCCAACCTCTCTCCTCATCCTCAACCTCCCTCCTCATCCCCAACCTCCCTCCTCATCCTCAACCTCCCTCCTCATCCTCAACCTCCCTCCTCATCCTCAACCTCGCTCCTCATCCTCCCTCCTCAACCTCCCTCCTCAACCTCCCTCCTCATCCTCAACCTCCCTCCTCATCCTCAACCTCCCTCCTCAACCTCCCTCCTCAACCTCCCTCCTCATCCTCAACCTCCCTCCTCATCCTCAACTCCCTCCTCCTCCTCAACTCCCTCCTCAACCTCCCTCCTCATCCTCAACCTCCCTCCTCATCCTCAACCTCGCTCCTCATCCTCCCTCCTCAACCTCCCTCCTCAACCTCCCTCCTCATCCTCAACCTCCCTCCTCATCCTCAACCTCCCTCCTCATCCTCAACTCCCTCCTCATCCTCAACCTCCCTCCTCATCCTCCCTCCTCAACCTCCCTCCTCAACCACCCTCCTCATCCTCAACCTCCCTCCTCATCCTCAACCTCCCTCCTCATCCTCAACTCCCTCCTCAACCTCCCTCCTCATCCTCAACCTCCCTCCTCATCCTCAACCTCCCTCCTCATCCTCAACCTCCCTCCTCATCCTCCCTCCTCAACCTCCCTCCTCAACCTCCCTCCTCAACCTCCCTCCTCATCGTCAACCTCCATCCTCATCCTCAACTCCCTCCTCATCCTCAACTCCCTCCTCAACCTCCCTCCTCATCCTCAACCTCCCTCCTCATCCTCAACCTCCCTCCTCACCCTCAACCTCCCTCCTCATCCTCCCTCCTCAACCTCCCTCCTCATCCTCAACCTCCCTCCTCATCCTCAACCTCCCTCCTCATCCTCAACCTCCCTCCTCATCCTCAACCTCCCTCCTCCTCCTCAACCTCCCTCCTCCTCCTCAACCTCCCTCCTCCTCCTCAACTCCCTCCTTAACCTCCCTCCTCATCCTCCCTCCTCAACCCCCCCTTCCTCAACCCCCCTCCTCAACCCCCCATCCTCAACCCCCCTCCTCAACCTCAACTCCCCTCCTCAAACCCTCATCCTAAACCTCCCTCCTCATCCTCAACCCCCCCCCCATCCTCAACCCCTTCCTCAACCTCCCTCCTCAACCCCCCCATCCTCAACTCCCTCCTCAAGCCCCCCATCCTCATCCACCCTCCTCAACCCCCCATCCTCATCCTCAACCCCCTCCTCAACCTCAACCCTCCTCAACCTCAACCCCCCCTCAACCTCAACCCCCCCTCAACCTCAACCCCCCCTCCTTAACCCCCCATCCTCATCCTCTCTCCTCAAACCCCTATCCTCAAACCCCTCCTCAACCCCTCCTCCTCAACCTCCCTCCTTATCTTCAACCTCCCTCCTCATCTTCAACCTCCCTCCTCATCTTCAACCTCCCTCCTCATCTTCAACCTCCCTCCTCATCTTCAACCTCCCTCCTCATCTTCAACCTCCCTCCTCATCTTCAACCTCCCTCCTCATCTTCAACCTCCCTCCTCAACCCCCTCCTCAACCTTCCTCCTCAACCTTCCTCCTCAACCCCCCCATTCTCAACCCCCTCCTCAACCCCCATCCTCATCCTCAACCCCCCATCCTCAACCTCCCTCCTCAACCTCCCTCCTCATCCTCAACCTCCCTCCAACCCCCTATCCTCAACCCCCCTCCTCAACCCCTCCTCCTCATCCCTCATCTTCAACCTCCCTCCTCATCCTCCCTCCTCATCCTCAACCTCCCTCCTCAACCTCCCTCCTCAATCCCTCCTATCCTCAACCCCCCCATCCTCAACCCCCTCCTCAATCCCCCCATCCTCAACCTCCCTCCTCAACCTCAACCCCCCTCAACCTCAACCCCTCTCAACCCCCCTTCTCAACCTCAACCCCCCTCAACCCCAACCCACCTCCTCAAACTCCCCCCTCAATCACCCTCAACCCCAACCTCCCTCCTCAACCCACCATCAATCCTCAACCCCCCTCCTCATCCTCAACCTCCCTCCTCAACCCCCCCATCCTCAACCCCCCATCCTCATCCTCAACCCCCCATCCTCATCCTCAACCCCCCATCCTCAACCTCCCTCCTCAACCTCAACCCCCCTCAACCCCCCTCCTCAACCTCAACCCCAACCCACCTCCTCAACCTCCTCCCTCAATCCCCAACCCCCCTCCTCAACCCCCCTCCTCAACCTAAACCCCCTCAACCCCCCTCCTCCACCTAAACCAGCCTAAATACCTCCCCCCTCTCCCCTCACTTACCTGCTTGTGCTCCGGCCTCCGCTCCTTGTCCCGGCGCCGGCACCCGGTATATGCTAATGACGCGGCCGCATATTACGTCAGTCACATGCGCGCCGTCGCCGTGTCAAGGAGCGGAGGCCGGAGCACAAGCAGGTAAGTGAGGGGAGAGGGGGGAGGTATTTAGAGGGGTTTAGGTGGAGGAGGGGGGTTGAGGGGGGTTTAGGTTAAGGAGGGGGGAGGGAAAGACACACGGGGGGATATAGACACACGGGGGGGTTAGAGAGACACGGGGGGTTAGAGAGACACGGGGGGGTTAGAGAGACACGGGGGGGTTAGAGAGACACAGGGAGGTTAGAGAGCCACGGGGGGGTTAGAGAGACACAGGGGGGTTAGAGAGACACGGGGGGGGGGGGGGGGGGGAGTGACTCGAGTATAAGCCGAGGGGGCCCTTTTTTGCCATAAAAAAAGGGCTGAAAAACTCGGCTTATACTTGAGTATATACAGTAGTTTACATGTCTACTCTATATCAATGGTTTACTAGATTTTCTTGAGAAATTTACATTTCAAGTCTTTACTCCAGCGTGCAGAGGGTTCCTACCCTGTTAGGTGCCTCAGTGCTTTGCACCTAATGCACCATCAGTAACTCTGCCACTGTTGGGTTGTTGTTCAGTCCTCCAGTCGTGTCCTACTCTCGGTGATCATATGGACGCAGCCCGCCAGACACATCTGTCTGTTTCTTGTTGTGCTTATCCATATGGTTTTCATGGCAAAGATTACTGGAGTGGATTGCCAATTCCTTCTCTAGTCGACTATTATTTGTATGCCCATCTTGGCTGACCCTACATGGTATTGCTCACAGCTTCATTAAAGTACACAAGCCCCTTCACCACGACAAGGTAGCGATCCAGAAGGGGATAGAGAGTATAGAGTATTATAGATTATGTGAACTCAAAGGAGAAACAACGTACGACTTGCTGCAAAGAGGAACTGTCTCTAGAGCAAAAAATAAACTAATACAGACACTTAGGGCCTGATTCACTAAGATGAGATCTCCATTTCCATTTTTCTCTATGCAACCTCTGTTTCAAATTGTAGATCACATTTCACCGTAAAATCCCCCAAACAAGGGTTTTTTAAGGAACATCCTATTCCTTTAACTTAAAGCTTATTAGGCCACTGTAATGCTCCAACCTTCATAACTTATAAGTCGTAAGAATCAGTCTTTTCAATGTATTGCAATTAAATTAAGTTGATTTTTTTGGTAATAAAACATACACTGAAATGACCATGTTTTCCCACTGTGTTTAGGCTGAATAGTCTCCCTGGTGGCCCAGTGGTTAGGATTCTGTGTTTTCACCGCTGCAACTTGGGTTTAATTCCAGTCAGGGAACCAATAGATCACATCACCCTGAAGCCGAGCAGGGCTGGGCCTGGTCAGTACTTGGATGGGAGACCACCTAGGAATACCAGGAGCTGTATGCTTTGGCCCATTGGCAAAACTGGCAACCCACTCTAGTATCTCTGCCATGAATCCCAAGCATGGTGTGTTACAGTCCATGAGATACGACTAAGCAACAAAAACATCTTGCAGCAGCGTGAGTCGTTCTGATGTAAGCTTCAAGTTTGTAATTTATAGTCCATGCAGGACCTCATGGAATGTGCCTATAAGTCTATAATGAATGTGGTAAGTCAGTTTCTGTTCAAAGAGACTTTGTCATGCCAAAATCAAGGTATTTTTTAGGTTATTCTTAAAGAACATGAAAAACTGGCTATATGTTGTTCTATCCATTTTTTTCTAAAATGAATCAATCCTGGTAAATTCCATTATGTTGTTGCTAAATGTATATGCAAATGAGCTGCTCACACATATTAATTAGCTACTTTGATGTGCTTACAGTCTGCTTGCCTGTCTCTGTAGTGGTCCAAATAAAGACCCCCCAATGTTAATTGGCAGTTAGGTCCTTTTACCAGCTTTATGAAGTACTATGAGCTACACCTTAGTACAATGAGCCACACATTAGCATACAGGAGACGTAAAATCAATTCTAAGTATTTCAGAAATTATTTACTGTAGAGAAAAACTGCTAGTACAATGTATAGCCATTTTTTAATGATGTTTAAAATGAATTAGACTTCTGCTTGCGGTGTACATACCTTCAACGCAATCAAGGCACCACATATATACAATGATAAAATAGTTAAAATAGCTTCAAATGACAGTATATACATATTTTCTGTTCTATATTATCTACATGATGGTGCAGATTGGCTTTAATGGCTGCCGCAGCCTTTTAATATCTTCTTGCATAGGAAATAAATAATACATTTTTATTTCTATATCATGATCACAAGAATAGGGACGTTATTCCTGCAGAGGAGACAAATGATAGCAATGTAAGTCGTTGCGATATTATAATATATTAATGTAACCGCCACAACATGGTACTGTGACATAGCTCTAATATGTTTCCATTATTGCTGTAATTATGTTGCAATAAATGTTACAATTATATTATGTGACTGTAGCACTAACATTACATTTATGTAACAATTTCAGGACAAGTAACGGAAATCATTTTCTCGGTATAAAATGAAACCATTACTGATTATACAGTCTGTATAGGGACCCGTATATATATGTATATATGGAAATAAAGAGGTTCACTCATTGGCAGCCTTCATGCCGCACTTATTACAGATGCCCAGTGGCCTAAGCTGCTTCAAAAGTACAAGTAATGGTTGTGATTTATCTCAGAGATATGGGATGTGACAGCACATCAGACGCGCGGGTCTCATCAGCTCTGCCTATTAGGAAACCTCAGACCCAATTAGTGCCTTTAAAAAGATGTTAAGCATTGGGGCAAAGCTGCTCATTCAGAAATGGGAAATAATGAAAATGCGCAAAAATAGTTTTGATGTTCTGGAAAAAGTTGTAAAATATAAATCAGTGGCGATCGTCTTCTCTTGTCGTATACTCAGATTCTTCCTGTTTTCTGCCTGCCAGCAGTGGCGGCCAGTGGCCATTAGATGGAGCAGCAGAGATTTTATTCTTCCTGTTATTGCAAATCTTATCATCTACCACTAACCTAACCCCTAACCCTAAACCTAACCACTAACCCTAAACCTAACCCCTAAATCTAACCCTAACCCCTAAATCTAAACCTAAACCCTAGCCCATAAATCTAACCCTAAACCATAAATCTAAAACCTAACCCCTAAATCTAACCCCAATTTCTACCCTAAACCATAATCATAACCTCTAAATCTAACCTTAATTCCTAAATCTAACCCTAACCCCTAATCCTAACCCCTAATTCTAAACCTAACCTCTAAATCTAACCCTAACCCCTAATTCTAGGAAATTGAAGATGATCTTGGCCATGCCACCTTTTAGCCGCTGGCCACCACTGCTGGCGGGCAGAAAATAGGAAAGATCTGTATACTCCAGCATTAGAAAGTCACAGGCATGTTTGCACAATCAGTTAAAAAAAATGAATATCTGTGCTTTATTTTTTTTGTACACAGAGTGATATAACTTCCTAATTGTTTTTTTTTGGGGAGTCTTTTTCTCAATATTTGTAGCTGCTTATAAAAAGCTCTTATGCGTACTATTCTTTGTCAGAGAAACTTTAAAGGGATACGGAAGGTTTCCAGTTTTTATTTGGTGTGTAATATATCTATGTATTTATTTTTTATGTACTTTGTTTTATTAAGCAATTAAAAGCTCTGTTTTTACTGCTTAAAATCAAACAAATAGTCCCTGTATAGGTCTGCCCTGTAGGGCTGGATGTGCTGTAGAGTGTCCTAACCTATCAGGAAACAAGCCTCAGCAGCATATTTTCTGAAATATGGTCCCTGATAGGCTAGGACACTACACTGAACATCCAGCCCTACATAGTCTGTGTCTGCATATGCTGCAGTGGACAGACACATACAGGGACTATTTGCATGATATTAGGCAGCAAGAACAGAACTTTTAATTGCTTTTTTTTTTTTTAAATAAAACTATCTACATAAAATTAAATAAATATATAGTGCATTACATAAATAGTAAAAACCAGAAACATTCCAGAAGTGTTATATGTATAGCATGCTCTTATGAAGAACTTTAATTTATAATAAATAATAACTAGTTTTTAGTATTTAATTATTTTTAGCTACTATATTCAGTTTTGCAGCAGACATTCGTTTTTCTTTCTAAAAGGATTAGACACCTGTGAGGAATATGATTAAGTGACAAGACCTCCCCTTTAATTGTGGGGGCATATGAAAAATGCCGGCTTCTGGATCGCTACCTTGTCCTGGTAAAGGGGTTTATGTACCTCAATTAAGCTGTGAGCTATAACATGTATGGTCACCCAAGTTGGGCAGGTCATAGCAGAGAGGTTAGACACTGGAGAAGGAACTGGCAACCCACTCCAGAGTCTTTGCAAAGAAAACCATATGGATAAGCACAAGAAACAAAGATATATGTACCTGGCATGCTGCGGTCACCGGGAGTTGGAAACAACTGAAGGACTGAACAACAACAAGGACAACAGTGGTTGTTTAAAGCAGTTGCAGTTATTGCAGCATAGATTAGTTAACCCTTCACTGCCTGTGGATGCAGCTATGCATTTAATTGCTGGTTAGCACAACAATACAGCTGTTATAAGCACATGTGATGTCACTTACACGCAGTATTTCATCATTAATTATACTATATAGTTACCATATGTTCCAACCACCAGGGTCACATGATCTCCTCAGCCTCACACAGACCTATATATTGCTTCTGTATATGGTGGGTTATGTCATATAGGGGGGCTTAATACAGAACAGATTAATAGTCTGGGGTAGGGGTACACAAGGGCAGGTAACAGGCTTGAGCACAGTTGTTGGTTTAAATCATCAAACCACTGTCTGGTCACCTGTACTGAAAGCAGATCTTAAAAATGTGGGGCAAGATTCACTAAGCATTGCAGAGGCTGCGTACTTTGCAGAATGTTACAATGTTTGTTTCCTATCATTACTGCACATCACTCATGTTATGTATTGGTGAATCTACCCAATGGGCTTTTATAGGCCTGTGAGGAGTGAAATTGTAGCCCCTAACCTAGGGAAGTATACACAGCTCCAATGTTTAAGGACTGGCAAGACACTAGATTTTATGGATTTCCTTGTTTGAGTAGAGGTGAGTACATCAGAACTGCTGCGGCACTTAATTCAGCACAATTTAGAACACATCACAGTAAAGATCTCCTAAACGTGTGTTGGAATACTTTTTACATTTTTGCATTTTCCACTGATAAATCAAATAAAGTAAAATCTGTGTTTACATGAGTCACTTTCTGCCCACTGCCAGACCCACAGTTACAGCATTGTATAGTGAGCAAAAGAAAAATAAAAAAAGGTTAACCCTTAACAAATCTATCTGTGCAGAGCATGGAATACTGGAGTCACCTAAACAGGTCAGTTATGGTTTAACTGGTCAGTGCAGTCCTGAGAACAGGGGAAAACTGCTATAAATCACTGTCCTCACCCCATGGCTCAGCTGTCTGTTATTACTCATGCAACAGCGAGTAGGCAGGATAGATTGTGTTTGTAAACAGACTTCAAACTTGATATTTTTAGCTGTTTTTTTTTTTTTAAAAAGAGATAATTTTACATAAAATCCTGTGCTCTTTCATACCATTAAGAGCACTTACAGTGAGGTAAAGGGACCTTTAATGTGTATAGGGATATTCCAATAATAAGTTTGTGGCAGGAGTTTAGGCACTCTGGACAATATCTGTCATCTAGGAGTGATCCTATGTGTATGTTACCCTCCATATTGACGCATCTATTGCAGGAGCCAGTAACTCATGACTACATGCATTAATGAAAAGCTACTGGCCATGCATCCAGGGTGCATTAGAAACTGGAATATGGAGATTCACAACTTGCTGTTTACCCACCTCACATAGTGACATGTTCTGAAAGATCAGAGAAGGAAGACAGGCCAACATGGCAACCAGCTACAGGCCCAGTTACAGCAAAGGGAAATTTAACAAATAGTAATAATTCAGTACTTGATACAATAGGAGCAGGACTAATACGTCCTTCATTATTTGTAGTTGTTCAGTCTTTCAGTCATGTCTGACTTTCGGTGACCATATGGACCGCAGCACCCAGGCACATCTGTCTGTGTTTCTGGTTGTGCTTATCCATATGGTTTTCTTGGTAAAGATACTAGAGTGGGTTGCCAGTTCCTTCTCCAGTGGACTGTGATTTGTCTGACCTCTCTGCTATGACATGCTCATCTTGGGTGACCCTACATGGTATAGCTCACAGCTTCAGTGAAGTACACAAGCCCCTTCACCACGACAAGGCAGCGATCCAGAAGGGGTGCTTCATTAGGCAAATTAGACTTTTAAAGTGCTGGGACTTGTTTCCTTTCTGTTCCAAATGTGAGGGATCCTCCTGCTTAAAGGGAATAACTAGAAATTAATCTGTTACTAAAGTTGCCTATTTTCTTTTTTTTATCAAATATTTGTAAAGCGGGCCCATTTTCACTGTTGTTTTACAACCTCCTTTTTTTGCAAATCCAACTCCTTGTAACACAATGTATATCTTTGTGCACTAACAATTCTGATTTCCTTTATCGGTCTTGTAAAGCAGGAAGCAGCTCAGCGTGGTCATAATGCCAGCGTGTGGCTGCATATAATACCAAAATAGAACCACTGTTGTCAGTGCCAGTTGTGGCCTTGGGTGCAGGTAGTGACTGGTGCAAATGTAGCCATGTTTTCTTTATGTTGGATTAGACACATTGGTGGAGTCTGGTGCAAAAGAATTTAGGGACCCCCTTAAACGTCTCCTTACAAAGTAGGTAGGTTGTCAATATAAAAGTCTAAAATACTTGTAGGCGGTGAGATCATCCACATCAGATCCCCTTTCTATAAAAATAATTATCTGCCCCTTTCCCCTAACTAATTAAATATCCAACTTCACCAAGGGCACATGTACTTTGCACCTGCTGCACCATCAGTAACTCCAACACTGAGCAGGCAACAGTCAAGATAGTACAATAGGATAATTCTGTTCGAGTCATGTTTAATCAGTTCCCTGGTGGTCCAGTGGTTAGGATTTTGTGCTTTCACCGCTGCAACCTGAGTTCAGGTCAAGTCCGGGAACCAAGAGGACACACCACCCTGAAGCCATGCAGGGTTGGGCCTGGTCAGTACTTGTATGGGAGACCACCTAGGAATACCAGGAGCTGTATGCTGTGGCCCACTGGAGAAGAAACTGTCAACTTATTCCAGTATCCCTGTGATGAAAACCAAGTGGATCAGCATGACCATGGACATTAAGATGTGCCTTTCGTGTTATGGTCCATGAGTTCATGGAGAGTTGGAAACAACTGAACGACCAAAAAAAAAGTTTAATCGGTTAAAAGTAAATGTTACACTTGCAAGACATTTAGAACTAAAACCAGCCAAAACAAAAGGAAACTCCGGTCACCAAGGCAGTGTTTAGACGTCACTAACTCCACCCGAAAATGTGTCTGCCTTCTGAGTCTTAGATTTGTTAAGGAATACAATGTTGTTGCTACAGTGTCACACTATATGTACACTTTGTGTATTCTTCAGTATATTGTCACCTTATTTATTCAACTTATATGCAGAATACATCATGCGTAAGGCTGGACTGGATGAATCCAAAGGAGGAATCAATATTACTGGGAGAAATATCAACAACCTCAGATACGATGATGATACTACTCTGATGGCTGAAAGTGAGGAGGAACTAAAGGACTTATTGATGAGGGTAAAGGAAGAGAGTGAAAAAGTTGGTCTGCTGCTCAATGTTAAAAAGACGAAGATCATGGCAAATAGACTGGGAAGAAGTGGAGGCAGTGACAGAATTTATTTTCCTGGGTTCGAGGATCTATTAAGATGGTGACTGCAGAAAGGAAATGAAAAGACATTTATTTCTGAGGGGGAAAGCTATGGCAAGTTTGGACAAGCTTGTAAAAAGTAAAGATATTAAACTATCAACAAAGGTCCGCACAGTTAGAACTATGGTATTCCCAGTAGTAACATACAAATGTGAGAGCTGGACCATAAAGAAGTCTGAGCGCTGTAGAATTGACGCCTTTGAATTGTGGTGTTGGAGAAGACCGCTTAGAGTCCCTGGACTTCAAGAAGATCCAGTCAATCCATACTACAGGAAATCAAGACAAACTGTTCACTGGAAAATTTGATCATGAGGCAGAAGCTCAAATATTTTGGCAAAGGCAGGATTCCCTAGAGAAGACTCTGATGCAGGGAAAGATTGAAGGGGGAGGCAGAAGCGGAAACGGATAGATGAGGTTACGGGCTGTGACTGACACATGTACGTGTGTATATGTGTGTGTATACGTGTATATATACATATATATATATATATATATATATATATATATATATATATATATATACACACACACACACACTGTATAGACAGATCGATAGATTTGAGAAATAAACATCTTTACTGGTTATTTAAAGCTAAGGATTGAAGGGTACAAACAAATTACACCAGAATCGGGAGATGTCACACAAAGCACTATCTGGTACAAATGTTATGTTTATTTTTTTTAGAATTATTTATTACCATGCAGTTGCATTAATATAAGTTTCTCTGAGAACTTGTCTCTGCTGCAGAAATCTAAATGTTCAGTGGGGAGAGATCTCGTCCCATTACACACAACATTCACTTAATCATATCAACAGCTTTGTGCAAATCAACTCCGGTTCCTCTTCTCCGCAGACCCCAAGATGAAGATGCTAAGAGATAAAAGACAAAGTCCTTTGACAGCATCAAAATCTCCACATTTCTAAATGATAAATTAATTATTCACAGGTCTTTGGGGGCAGGCTTGAGAAAGCTTAAAGCTGCTGTAGGAGAAAAAAAAGCTTCCACGAGCTTCAGATATTAGTTCTCAAAGCCCTTTAAATCCACTTGTTTGCCTGACTTACGCCTCTCGGATTTTGCATCTCAGAGGCCTCGAGAGATAAAAGCAAATCCTGACGTTTGATATAATGGCATCAGAGCCTAACAAGGGGCAGAGGCGCTGCTTTTAACTGCTGGAAGTTCCGGCAAATTTATTATAAAAGAATCGAGATTTTCCCTGGCAGGATCTGCGAGGACAGAACTTCACCTCTATAATAAGATTACATTGATAAACGCAGAGTTCACCTCCAAACTGTAGGACACACAGAGTCTGTATGAGACACGTATGTGTGCAGAGTAGGCTGACATGTAACCTATAGGGCGGACACAGATAAATACCCAGAAGATGCTATTCTGAGAGGAAATCGCACCAAAGAGGGATTGCTGCAATAAAGCAGTTTCCAGTTTTCTTTTTAGATGAGGCCTCTTTCCTTTTTTATTTAGTCAATTTTAAAGGGCCATTGAAGTCTTATAGTTATGGTATGCTCTTTTGTAGGAATTAGTGATGGGCAAAAAATGTTTTTAAGAAAATATAAATACAGCATTTAATATTTAGCTATTTTATACAATTAAAATGGGAAGCCATATTCTTATTTTCTAACAGGATTAGTCATCCAAGAAAATGATGGATGTAAGTAAAATCGCTATTCAGTTCCATAAACTGTAGGTATAATTAAAGTGTAGCTCACCCGTGGAGGGGTAGCACCACTTTAAGATGAAGCAGTCGCCACTTCCAGGAGTCAACCATGATACCCAGTGTAGAGATCTGGCCAGGTCTTTAAGTCAGAGTGAACTCATGGTAGCACCAGTTTAGGCCCCATAGTTTTTAATGGGGCTCTGCGGAGCTGATTGAGAGATCAGACATAGTTAACTATGTTGTCAGACAACAATTGAAACACTTTATTTCAATAGACAAATGTCAAGAGATGTCAAGTATTTTGTAAGTTATATCCTTTTGATCCATTGTCTTGCGGTTAACCACTACTTTGTATGTGCTTGAACCTGTTCTATCAATCATCTAAGTTGTCCTAATATACTAAAATCACTGGTTCTGATTCCCCTGGATGAAGACTTTAACATTTTGAGTTGTCATAAAACCAAGCCACGCTAGCCCTCCTTATCTCCAGAACTTCATAAAAGCTATACCTCTCAGGGGCTAGTTTACTGAAGCCCAATTCCCTGTTTTCCCCTCTGATGGGATTATTGTTATATCTATAATGTGTTTTGAGGTGTGTTTAATACATAGACTCCAATTGGGTTGTCTGTTGCACTGATTTAGACATCAGACATAGTTAACTATGAAACACTTTTTTTCAATAGACAAATGTCAAGACATGTGAAGTATTTTGTGAGTTATATCCCTTTGATCGATTGTCTTGCAGTTAACCACTACATACAGCCCTATTAAATTAGAAGCTCATAGCGACATCAGGCTTGAAATTCGGCTGCGTTACATAGCTATTAAATTAGAACAGGCTGCAAGTTACAGGCTTGAGACGCAAACCCGTAAACAATTTTTAGAATGTTTGATGCGCGGTCGTGAACATGATCAATTAGTCAAATCCAGAGTTACGGGTTTAGATGGAGCCAATGGAAACAGAGATCGTCATCACTGTGTCACAGAAAAATGGAGGTTAGAAGTCTTATGGGGTTCAATTATGAGTTACGATCGGAGTCACATTCCAGAGATAATGCAATATTGATAAAGCCGTAAATGTGATATTCTAGTCCTTGTGTGTTCCATTATATGTACAAACACATTGATTACCGGGATTGAGATACCACGGAAATTAAACATGAAATAAAGTATTTTTTTTGCCGATTTGCGAGCTTGAGAATGTTGTGCTATTAATTCTAAGACCTAACATGACTTTCCCTTTTAATAAAAGTATAGTAGTGTGTTTATATGTGCATTTACAGCGCTACGAATTGGACTTTAACCCTCTAGCGGGTCCTCTCTAGTACCGTTGGCTTTTGGGCTCCATTTCCAGGTTATGGGCTTGAACGCCAGTAGATACGTTGCAATTTAATAGCATGATTGGAAACGCACAGTAAAAATGTTCACTTCCCGTAGCGTTTTCTCGCCCTTACCCCGCAAGTCTTTGACGGGTTGCTTTACAGGTCTAACTTAATACGGTTTAACACGTTGATCTAATTTAATAGGGTTGTTTGTATGTGCTTGAACCTCTCAATCAGCCCCAGGACGACCATGCACTCTGTAAGAAGCCCATGCTGACTAAAAGTATAACTTACCCTTCGGACCCAAGTACATTGCTCTAGTCACTCTCTCTCTGACTCAATAAAGGCCTGCTGGCCCAAGGGAGATAGGTAGATGGTCGTTTTACTGCAACTGTCAGTAACAACATCCATTAGGGATACAGAGGATACACTAACTCCAGCTAGGGTGTTATAAGGCCATGCTAGCCCCGGTATCATAATTTCCACCATAGCCCGCTACCTCATTGGGGAAAGTCTAGGAACGTGTCTAGCTCTACCTGGTCAAACCACTTCTCCTATGCCTGGCTAGGTTGCCCTAATAACCCCCCAGGGGAGATACCATCTAAGACCCCCTGGAAAACCCACACACAATATGACAGGTCTGGCCATTTGGGGAAGTGTACATCAGGTGCCCCACCCACTGGTGGGGGCCCTATAGGCCCTTCCCCACTCCTAAACTTGGGATTCTCACCAATCAGCGCTTATCAGGTTGCCCTCTGATTGGTCCAGGCCCAGCTAAATGACCAAGCCAAGCAGGCTCTGATTGGCTGACCCAGTCTAAGGGGAGAGGTTGAAATCCCCAAAATTGCACAAGCAATGTTTGCCTGTATAAATGTGCCACAGTTTTATTGTGTGAGAAAAACTTATAAAAATGAGACCTACAAAATAAAGATTATGCTATTTTTGTGACACATATTGATTGTCTGTTTCATTTAGAGGAAAGGCTTTTTAATTTTTTAATTATTGGAAAGTTTGCAACTTGTCCTAAACTCCTGCAACATCCTGAAAGAAAGGCATTAAAGAACCTTTTCGATCTGCGGGTAGGGTTGGGTATGATTGGCCCTTTTCAAGCCCACTGAAGAAGCAGTTCTTCACATGAGGCCAAAATTCTTCATTTTTCTTGTAGAGCTCCTCACAGGAGGAGATCTCAGTAACTTGAGTGTTTTTATTTTTTTTCATTTTTTAGGGAGGTGATACTTTTGGAATGGGCCTTTTTCATAGGCCCAAACCGAGAAGGATGTTCTTCAAGGATCGGCGGCTTCCCCCGAAGACTTCTATGAATATGGATATGACTGTTTATATTGCCTGAGCAGAGGATTGAGGGTGTCAATTGACAACCTTGGAAAAGGTAGTGTGAGTGCATTAACCTTTCAAATTTTACTCCAACAAGCTGTACATTTTTTTTTTAAATTTACATTTTTTTTTTATTTGTATTTTTAGTGAGTGGTCACAAATCTTCATGGGCACTTGCACTAGATTATAGGGTCTAATGTGATAGCTAGACCCTCTATTAGTACTCACTGGTGATGGGTGATTAATGGGAAATTGTTATTGGGAAGTCCTCCCCATGCATTTACTCGCTCTGCGATATAGCAAGGATAATGTAATTGCTACAATATTTTTAATGTGAGATTTTCACACTTTAAAATGTAGTGAGGCTAATGTGGTCAGGGCCTTTGCTGTTCTAGGTTTACCTGTTTTGCTACTAGGTTGTCCAACTCCATCCTCAAGGACTGGTATCATGAAAGATTTTCTGGATATCTTATTTTAGTACATATCAATCAATGCCACTTTTCAATTTACTTAAAGGACCATTTACCTCACTGTAAGTGCACTTCATGGTGTGAAAGAGTGCAAGATTGTATGTTAAAATAATCTATATTCATGATTAATGAAAGATGCAGAGCCGCAAAGTGAGCCACTGATTGATGGCAGCTTCTCCCTGAAAAGTTAACCTATAACTGACCTGTTTGGGTGATTCTAGCATCCCACACTCTATACAGATAGATGTTAGCCTCTGTTTTTATTTTGCTCACTACACAGAGCTGCAGCGTGTGTCTGGCAGGGCATATCCGTAACTCATGCAAACACAGATTTAATTTTTTTGATCTCTTAGTGAAAAATGCACTTATTTCAAAAATGTAAAAAGTATTTCAACATGCTTTTAGGAGATCTTTACTGTGATGTGGTCCAAATTATACTGAATTAAGTGACCCTTTAACTTTGCTCAGGCTGGATTGATCTCAAAAAGTTGACTGATTTCATCCCTTGAGAGCCTGAGCTGAACAAGCTTGATGTATACAAAAGTACAGATCAATGCAAGTTCTGTAGAAAAGAAAGCCGTATTAAGCAATACCTTTCCATATTACTTACTTAATAATTATCTATGGTTGAAGAATAAAGCTTTCCATTGAAGGCGAAACCTTTGAGGGTTTGAAAGCACTTCTCCACAGTTAGGAAGACTTTTCAATGGTGTATCAACTTTTATAATGATCATGGAGGCCATATATCATATAAATAAGTCTAGCTCAAAGGACAGTGGAGGACACAGCCATTTGGTACTTTTAATCTTCCCTGTTCCATGGAGTGAGGTGGATGGTACCATGGTACACATTTCCTCCCATTCACTCGGGTGCATCATGGCAATCTGGTGAATCCGATTCTGTGACATCATCCCCGATCCTCATTTGGCTTGAGTGCAACTGAATAATGGCAATGCATCTCAGTTTAGGAAGACCACTGTGCTGACTGACAACACTAAAATGAGGGTATAACTACAGTATGGGACTGACTTCTTTTCCACGGCTTTAAGGCATATTTAAGTCTCCTGCATTTTGAATGCATATCATCGAAGAGATGAAAAAAAAAATTTTGCATGGAAAAAATACCAAAATAAACATTATTAAACTTACCCTAAAGTTTGTTAAATCTCTTGCAAGCAGTTGATTTTGAGAGTTAACACCCCTGGAAATCTCTGCTAAAATTAGCATAACATTCATAATAGGTTTTGGCCAATCACAGGCAGCTAATACATTGATTCAATCTATGATGGCAGTGTATGCAGCAAGGCATCATGGGATGTGTAGTCCCCTGCAAGGAGAAGCCTAGACATTGCTATTTGGATTCTGCACTGTGGTTAGCCTAAAGGTTAGTATAGGGTTAAAAACCATACCCAGATGCAGTGTTTCTATTGGTGGGTACACTGTGCTTATGTAGGCAGCTGTGGGGTGTGGAAAACATGTATGTGTATGGAATGATTCAATATAATGTGTGAGTCTGGTATAAGCAGCAAGTGTTAGATTAGAAAAAAAGGTCAAAACAGGGAATCTTAGATATACCTTTAGCAACTGCGTAAATAAAAATATATCAGAGATTACAGATGAAGATGAATTAACAGAAAAAAAGCCAGAGATTGAAAGGCAAAAGACACAGACAGGAAGTAACTTTAATTAAATATTGTGAAAGTCAAAAAGTTTTTACAGCTCGAAATTTTAGCAAAAAAATTAGAAGAATCTCTATTAGTTCATCAGAACTGTACAGTGCTCCTATTTAAAAGGTGAGATTCATACATAGGATAAAATGCAAACATTGCAGTTTGTTGCTTTTACTTTGACATACATGAAGATACATTAGGACCCTGAACTCAAACAGCCATATCATGGTTTTAGACTTTTTTTTTTTTAGCAACCCATTCAAATACACCAGAAATATCTTTGGGAACAAACAATGTAGAGATGGTGAAATAAATAGTGAAAGGGGGTGTAGTAAGATTTACTGAACTTTTTTACATCATTTTAACATTGTCTATTCCAGCGAATGTAAATAATCACAGTACTCCCAAATTTTCATGCATTTAAATGGCAAATGTTGCAATGTTTGAGTATCTTTTGATGCACTCAGTACACTCAGTACTATTGTCAATATCCTCATTGGTTCGACAAAAAATATTTGCAAACAATTTGTCTGATGGCAGTCGGTGGAGCAGTGTGATGCTTTTGCCATGGGATATAATTGAATTGACTTTTGCAAAAAAAAATAATGTTATCTAGTGTCATTGTAGAAAATTTGGGATTTATGAAACATTGGGCCAGAGTTGCCATAAGTACAGCTTAAGCAACCAAAAAACAGAACTTTATTGAGGCCCTTGTACAGTAGTTTATTCTATGCTTCCAAACCACGTCACAGAAGTGATATTTTTATGCGTTTAGTAATTCATCAGAATTAAATTGATTCTTCAACCTCTCCAACAGACTTGTCCGACTCTAGTCCAAGAGGATCAAAGGTTTTCAGCATGTTCCTCTACAAGTACAGATAAGTAAATGAAAACCATTGAGCCACTGATGGAATCATCTGTACTCAAGAAAGATAACCATTACATGCAGCTGTGATATTGACCATAGAGGACTGGAGCCAACAACCGCCATGTTTAGGTAATGTTTTTGCAAGCTGGGTATCTTAAAGGACAGCCCACTTGCTTTTTCCAAATACGATCAGAGTCAACTGATATTTGTCAGCGCCATCACCAGTGGCTGGAAGTTCTAAAACAGCTTGAAACAAATGTTGTCCTGTTTTTATATGGCCCTAAATTGATTTTAGTTGTACTTTTTTTCAGTGCAAAACACTACTCAAACTGTATTAGGCGAAATAATTAATTTAACCAAAAAGTCGCTTTACTTGTGCATACCCAGAATCTTCTTAGTTATTTTACTCTATGAGCATCTGAAATAACAGAGTTTACTGTAGAAAACAAGCATCTGAGGATAACCATAAAGATCCAAGTAGAGCTAAAGAGTGCAGCTGGATTGTGGGTACTTTCTGTCCACAATATGGCTGTAAATATGTCTATGTTATTTTGATTTAGTTCAGGGAAGGCTGTTTGATTTGGTGTTTATTGATATAATATAATTTTCAAGTTGTGAGTTGTCTCTCACCACTAAAGCCCCTCTTCTGTCATATTTCCCCATACCAATTCTACTGAAAGTCCACCGAGCAGCGCCCAAGGCACTAGCGCCTATCCCACGTAACCACAAACTACAAAAAAAGTTATATTATTTCAAAGTATGAAAACATCTTTCTCTTGTGCTTTTCCATTAGTTTTTTTTTGTTCTGTGATGTTGGTGATGGGCAGAGGGGAAGGTGTACAAGTTAAATGAATATGATTTGCATTGTTAAGGCATTCAATCTGCTGGTTTCGATTCATGTGAAGGATGCGGGTAATGTTCAAGCAGACTGCAGAACGAAAGTATGTTCATTAATCTATAAAATCCCCCTTCCCACATTTATGAACATGCATATGAAGAGAAAACCCCATTCAGCCCATTCAGTCATCAGTTTAAAGTACCTCAAGTAGGTGAATTCAGTCTTACACACAAATATATTTAAAGTAATTTTTCATGATATTCCCTACTTTAATGGTTCCATTTTAGTGGAATTACATACCCACTTTATATCATCTTAAAGAGATGGTGGCATCAAATCTCTCTCTTACAAAGGCTCTGTTTGTTGCCATCTTGCAGGTGACCACTTGTGGTGTGCCCACTGAAATGTACTGGTTCTAGAACGCACCCAAGAATTTTCAAAATGGCAGAATTATGCAAAAGTCAGGTCAACATCTAAGATCAAGCTTTATACATTCTTAATCGTATACACTTTTTTAGGGTATTAGAATCATGGGTGCCAATGAGCTGTATCCCCCCAGAATAATTCTGGCTCCTACATCCCTGATTAGTATGCAATAACTTTGTAAGGTGGATTTAAACTGGTTCTATGTAGAACTAAAGCTGTTTTGGCTATTAAAAAAACAAAGTTTCTTTGGGTTTCATGAGTAAAACTGAATGCACCTTTAAAGCTACAAAATTAAACATTACAAAGTGAGACATTCATACTTCCTTCCATAAACGGAAAGACAAAAAGAAAAATAAGTTTCAACTCATGAAACAAAAACAGCAAATTCAGTTCAGGTGGCAATAAAGAAATGAAAATTTGTTTCAACATAATGTGAAAAAAAGGACAAATTAAAAACTTTTTTTGTTCATCAAGCATGACATAAAACAACAGAAAATAAAAATCGGCACTTTTCACATTGTAACATACACAATAAAATAAATTGGGCAGAGGGCTGTACAAATTCCAGAGATAAATACATTATTTATATGGATATTTTACAAAATCCCCTTAAAAAAAACATTATCATTTATTCTGTCCCTTCTGTTGTGATGTGTCAATGTCACATTTTTATTTTTTTACATTTCTTTTATATTGGCAGGAAAAAACTGTTTTCTGTATAAATATGATAACTTTGGCAAAAAAAAATCATGACACAAATAATCTACATTATTTATAACTAGATACAGAGCACAACAGCAAAAGGGCCAGATTGTTGTATATGGAGAATACATGACCATTAACCCTTTCTCTGTTTCAGGGACTGACAACCATTTTACACGCCTCTAGTAGTGAAAGGGTTGCATGGGTTGTCCATGGTCCCTACGCTCTATCATCCCCAAATGGTAAATTGTGCTTCATTTACAAAAGCTCAGTAGCTGTGACTGAAATTGGTCATAATCCTGAAAAATCAGCTATTGTTCTTTAGTGAATTGCACTTTAGTTAAAAATGGACAAGAGAGGGCTTGTCATGAGGAAACCAACCAGTCACAAAAGATGAGTTAAAGGATGATGTTAAATATGTAAAGAGATGAACATTAGGAAGAACAATGGTAAAGTGAAAGTATATTGGGATTTATTTTGATGGAGATTTCTATGTGATAGCATTATGGTTAACTCTATCACATGTTAACGCCATTTTTACTGGACAGAGATTAGGTTAGGGACCAGAAAAATGATGTGAGAAGGAAGAGGATTGAAAAATAGGCTAGAAATATAGACAAATGAATTTAAAAAATAGGCAATGGTTCCAGAGTCAACAAGTTGATGGTATTCAACCTTTTGCGCATACACTCATGGGGTTGTTTTAATCTGGGATAATATCTGGGAAAAGTTACTTGGTCCCAGACCTATCACAGAGTTCCCACTCAATCATCGGCATCAAAAAACATGTCAACAATTCAAAGAAATATTACAAAACACATTGCAAAAAAGTGGACATTTTCTCACAAGGCTAAAATGGGACTTCATGGTTGGTGATCCCGTGCTTCTACAGAGGGATCTTGACACATGATTGGTGAAGAATCCTGACACAAGACCAGCAAGAAGAATGGCTAGAGATTCTTGCAGAATATCCATTCAAGGATCTGGTTGTCAAGCCAAGGATTTGGTAATGTCATTGTCCAGGGATTGTGTCACACACCAGTGATCTGGTCACATGACTGGCAAAGCATTCCAACACATGGCAGTCTGGAGATCAATTGTCATAGTGACAAACATTCCCTATAGTCTTTTTTTTTTGTTTTTTGCTCTATTTAATATCTGCTACTGTTAAATCCGCAGTTCTGTAATTCCTCTATACAGAGGCCTGAGTAAAAGATGCTCTCGGGCAGAGAGAAGTTTTCCCAAAGTTGAGAGTTGGGTTCCTCCAGTGATGGTTCCCGAGGTGATATGTAGGGTGACTTTTTCACATGGGAGGAGCAATCATTCCGGCGATAACTGGGGAAAAAAACAGGAAAATAAGTTATGCACCAGCTTGGAACTAAGAATTATTGCACATTGCTCTGAAAGGGAAGGTGTCATCAGCAGAACCAACACATATCTGCCTTTATTAATGGTATGTTGCACAAAAGTAGGGAAGAACAGAAATAGCTTAAACAAACTGACAAAAAGGTGCATGAGCTGCAAATCATGTACTGCACTAGTTCAACCTTGCGTTGCAACCCAGAGCTAACACAATTTATCACTTCTGCATAAAAAAGGAAATAGTGAGAACTGCTATCCTCCCCCAACCTGCTAATTTAAAGGGATATTACAGTACCATGTGGAAAGAGGACAAGCCAGCACTCAAAGCATTAATCTAGATCTAAATATTGTGTAATTAACTTCTTTCATGTTGTTAGTAGACTATATTCTTATGTAGTTACAATTTTTTATTGTAGTATATTTTAAAACTGAATCTAGCGATTCACCCAAATAGATATATTTCATTAACTAATTAAATAATTGGTGTGTATCCTAGAGTCAAGTAACCACAGAATAAGGCAGTGCCTTGTTTAAAAATTAACATCACGCCTATGAGATTTATGCTATATTTATATATTTGAAAATTACAATGGGTTTAAAATGTATTTTTAATGAAAATGTAAGGTTTGGGATAAACAAAGAATGGTAACAATTTAGTCCAGCTTCATTCAGTGATGTATTTAGACATTGTGGTGCCCTAGACTCATAATTATATTTGGCACTATACCCCCATCCACCCTGAACCAAGCTGTGTAAATGGTACAAGATGTAAGAAATATTGAATATATTGTATGTGATAATCATGCCTCTTTAGTAACATAGATGATATCTCCTCTAGGGGCACTGCTGGATTATTCGTGTAACACATACAACATTGTCTTTGAATTTCGGATGCCTTTTAGTCTTTTTAGATGACTTTAAAGTGTAAAGGATGAAGCTCAGCTCTGGATCTGTGAGCTAAACAGGAATTGTATTGAAAATCTAATAAAGTAGAAACAGTTACCATGATGCTATATCCTCACTTTTAGGTAAAAAGTTTATATTTATTCCAGAGAGCAGAATAATGTAAAATAAGACAAATGGTTAAATAATTCTCACTGTTTTGTTTCATACATATAGCTTGAACTCATGTACGTGGTATCCTATAAAACTAGCATAATTTCATAACGCATATTTTATCTAATTTCTGTCTTTGCTTCTCTGTTGCTTATTCAATACCACTGTACTGTTCCTGATTGGCTGAACAAACTTTTAAACTATCTGTCAAATGATGGAGGTGGGGCTGGGGATTGCTCTATCCTGCACGAGAAATGTACATTTTTCAGAATTCATATCACACAAAACATGTTTTTCTAAATAAAAATGTTGATACAATTGTGTATTTGTACTCTTATAATGTTATGCCTGTTGTACATGTATGTTGTGATGTAATTATTATTAGCCAGGCTCAATTACTTGCCTTATTTTCATAGTTATTACATTCTGCCATACACATGTATCTAAAATACATCAATTGCTGCTTTGACTCCTTAGGTATTTCTAACACTGAATATTTTTTTTAAAAACATCTTATTTCTTACTAATAGACACGGACAGAACACATATACAAGACAGGAGCAAAAGTGGGAAGAATTGGTCACATACTTCATGAGAAGGCCAAGCCCTGCAGAGAGCCTGCACTGAGGAACTTGCCAGTGTCCACAAAAGACTGGTCTGATGAGGGAAGACAAAAGGGCAAATTAGTAACCTGGAAATGGCATCTTCTCAGACCCTTCAGAACCAGAGGGATGCAATAAGCTGCATGCCATCCAGTTCTGGAAGGGTTATGCATTATGTCTGTGTCTCTTCCTAGCCTACTGTCCGTACACAGTGATTTTTAACACACCTGCAAGGTCACGGCTGTGACTGGATGGACCAAAGATCTGTGGTTGAGTTGGTTGGTCTTACTAATGAACTGTGTAATCTTGCAAACATTCCACGTATTCATCACATATTAAACAGTGTGATCATAGTGTTTTAGAGAAGTCACAATCCCCTATAGGTTAAAGGCTACACCCTCTAATAATATCAACTACATTAAACATCCTAATTAATGCCTATATAAGTTATTTCTCTCATACTGAGTATACAATTACAATATTCTACAAAATTAGAACCATGGTCTATAATCTTTAATCAGATATTTCCAAGCAAAAAATTCTAGTTGTCTATTGATGAAGTCAAGGGGTCTCCATTGTTTGTTTTTTTATGCTTACAATAATTTGGGGATATCTTGTTGGGGATATCTTGGAGAATCTCTGTATTCCTATGTTATACAATAGGGGTATTTGTACTAAGTACGGCTTTTTTTAAGATCAGCTTCCATCTTTACATAACAATAAGTTCTCCAACATTTCACAGTTTTCTACATACAGCTGATTCATTATCAGGACTAAAAGTGAACAAACTTTTTGATTTTATCTGTGAAATTAGCTGGAGCCTACACCTTCCCCATTTCCTCTTTAGAAACACTTATGTCTACCAGATGGAGTGCATACTCCCTCTATACCAATTACTTAACTTTACTGCTCTTTTCTGATATTTCACTTTCTCTCAACTATTTCTCCATTTGTTTTGGCTGCAAACTTGGGACTTATATGTCCCATTTCAGGATACTTTGTGTACTGCCTAGTTAAATCCTTTGCTGCCTACACTCCAAGCTCTTCTATGATCTAGGCCAAGTGTATGCAACACATGTTCATGATTTCTCTGCATTTGCAAGTGAGTTTATTTCATCTATATATCCATATTTGTCAGCTAGTGAAAGCTTAAACAAAATAGCATACACTCCATATTCTCCTGATTTTGTTTCTTTTAGAAGCTTTTTATTTCTTCAATTTAGCTTTGATTAGACTGACACACCCAATCACCAAACAGTCAGTGTTGGCTCTAGTAGCACTCTCACCTTGCAGGCTTGTGCCATTGGAGCTGGTGCAAGTGGGGGGTGGGGATGCTTGTGGTCTGACTACTGGGGCAAATGCACTCTTCTGTTTTACAGCTGAAACCATGTTGGCTGGAGAAAAGGAGAAAATACCAGAGGAGCTGCTGCAGTTGGATTGAAGGCTGGTGGATGAAGCCATTGTGGGACTTGATGGGACAACTGAAAAAAAAAATACATCGGTCAAGAGTGAGAAGTAAAACCTCACAAAATATACATGGCTTTATTGTTGGCACTATCATTGCAGATATCTGGACAGAAAGTCTCCACTTCCAAATGATCAGTACAATAAAAAAAAACTGTTCTCATAACACCAAAGCAATGTGTCAGATCTCATGCCCATTGCAAAGTCTTTGTCACATTTTATTACATAGCAAAATTCCTGCCACTCTTTATTTTGGTTTCATCTTGACTTACTGGCATAGGGGGAGTTGGCAGCTGAGCCATTAAGAAATGTCGGGGATCCGGCAAGGTTGGACATTGCTGTGTTCCCATATCCATTCATGCTGGTGGTGACTGAGCTGTAGTTGGTCTGCTGGGGAGTGGTGCTTGGGACGTAGCTGTGAGGGGATACACTGCTTGTGTTACGAGAGAAACCTAAAGAAGAGAGAGATCAGGTAAATTATAATCTAGCTCTGAAACAATTATTATAACATATTTTTTAAAGCTCTAACCTATTATATATAGGAATACAAAACACATACAAGACATACCAAATAATATATACTGATATAGAGGGAGTTGAATGCCATGCTCTTTTAAGAGCTTGTAAGCTAAATGAGTATAGAGGGTATTGTTTTATGGTGTCAAGCAACAGCATTCATGGAAAGGAAGCATTTACTTTGCCTCATAGGAGAGTTTGTTTAGTAGACATGAGGCATGGCTGTAAGCTTGTCTGAAGCGATGAGTTTTTAAAGAGTGTTTGAAGTGAGGAAAAGTAGGTGAAAGTCTGAAAGTGGGGTAGAGACCCCGGAGAACAGCAGTGGCAGCAGAGAAAAGTTGTGTAGGTGAGAGTGGGAGGATATCGGAGAACAGAGGTGTCAAACATTTATAAAATGGAGAGGGCCATTCGGGAGAATTTATATAGTAAATGTGATTGTAGAAAGGTGTGGTATCATTTAAGGTTTTACAGGTGAGGGCCACATTTTTACCCCATAGGAAATGACTTAATTAGAAGGGCAGTGTAATTCACCACTAAATTGCTTTGCTTATAATTTGGCAATCTAACTTTGTGAACCTTAAGTAGCTATGGTCAATCAGACCATCATATAACATCTTATACCAAGGGTAGTCAAATAGGCAGACCTGGATCCAAATTATGATATCTTGCAATTTTCTTCCAGACCTCCAATTCAATACTAAATTTATCATATATGCCACTTGAAGCTTTCAAGAACCTTAAATAAACTATGAATTACAAGTTGTTCTTATTCACTATGTAAACTTACTTCATATGCCCTTCAGTATTCTATAATATTCCAATAGTTCTGTGTTTATTCATTACAAAAAGTATGGATTCCTTAGGAACTCCTTCAGCAGGGGCAAAATGTCCCTATTTTCCATCAGGTTCCATCTTGTAATCTTTGCCATACATCCTTATTGTAGATATGTTAAGAATGATTTCCGTCATCAAGTAATAATATCAGATCTCTCCACCTGAATGTTAAGATGTACCTGACTGCACACCTTTTACCGAACATGTTTTCTAATTCTCAACACTTGACCCCCATCAGCTGTGCGAATTCACTTGATACTGAATTCCACCATCTTTTGCCCTCTACTTTCTTTCTTAGACATCTGTTCCCTGCGAGATTCCATATGCTGAGAAAAACAGCTTCTTTTCCTGAGGCTGCTACAACTCAAATGTTAAACAAGCCGTCTGAAAGCATCAAGAATTTAGTGCACAGCAATAGTTGATTAAGGAAGCAGAACAGTCAGTCAATCTTTACATATCATTTATTGCTCTTTTTTGTCTCAATAAAATCAGAAAATGGTCAGATGCCAATCCAGCAAAAAAAAGTACGGTGATTAAATCAGTGATTCATCCTTATATGAAACAATTGTATCTTGAGTGTGCAATGTCAGTAGAAAACATTGTGAAATGGCTGATAAGTATGCAAGGAATTGGCTCATAAAACTGTTATTTAAGCACTGTTTTGTCCTTTTGGAGAGAGTTCATATTGATAACTGCATCTAGAGAATAAGCATGTAAAAGACTTGTTTATTCTCAGTAAAGTATTGCATATATGTGGGGGGAAGAAACCCAATAACAGTGTAAAGAAACAGTCAGGACAATTGAATCGAGAGAGAACCAGGAAAAGGTAGGATAGAGAAATTCAGGATAACCGAGGAATGAGCATTGGAATTGGCAAATTATATAGAAAACCATGTAGAAATAACCTCATAGGAAAATACTTTGACATCAAAAATAAAACAAGTATTTTAGGGCGTACTTTATACAACATAGCTGACATTTCACTGTTAGTTCAAGAAAAAAAAATATATATTTTCACCAAATGTACCATAAAAACAGGATATGTAGGTACCATACAGAGACATAATGACAACACATCTTACCCTGGTTGGTGACTTGTGATGACTCAGACACATTAACTGCTAACTGTCCACCGAAGGAGTTCACCCCCATCATGCCAGGGTGCACTGAAGAGTTGCTGAGGGCTGGCAGCTGGCTGTGGTTCCTTGGGACACTGTACAAAGCTTCAGCAATATCAGCTGCTCGCTTTAAAATGATTTCCTGTTTGAGAAGAGGTAAAGTAAATAAGAGGAAGAAAGTACATACATAACCATCTCACATTTCACCATTACAAACATCAGGAGAAAATTCCTTACGTAAATACTACCACATACTAATGTATAATGCCATAAAATAAATAACAATACTGTATATTATTTATATTTACAGTCTCAAAAACATTTAATAGTGTTGTACAAAATGGTAATACTGCTCTAAACTTAGCACTTTCATTTTGGATAAGGGTTGGAATAAGAGGTAAAGGGACAACCTTTTGTTACACTATTAGGTGTATAAATATTAACTTTCCACATCAAAATTCATAAACCCATGAAAATGTGTGTTATATAGAAAAGTTTAGTGTACTTTCAACGTTAAATGCAGGAAAGTAAAATCCAGCTTTGCACACCCACAGGGAGCATGTACACTGAGGAAAGGCAGCCGGGTACAGAGTGTGACCTTTCTGGTAGTTACCACAGGAATTGCTGCAGATTACCAACTAATCCGCATATTGCAGATCAGAGGAGGTCTTAAAAGGTTGAACTTGATGGGCTAAAAGTCTTTTTTCAACCTCAATTACTATGTAACTATGTAACTATGTAACTACCATATTTAATGGCACACCGTACTAGCACCCTAGCCTGGAATTTACGTTTTAACAGCAACGTTGAGACTTATTGATCTTAGAAATATTTTGTTTCTTAAATACCTATTGTCTACCGCCATCACAGTATCATATTCTGCTATTATTACATGACATTAACATCATATGGCAAGTAGAGCTAAACTCCCAAACATTTAGCAGGTCTAGGCTCCCTAACAAGTTGTTGGAAAATGGACTGACATATACATATAGATTCTTACTACTTTACTAAATATGGTTTGCTTTGTACCTGATTGTTGTGTGGCATCCCATACAGAGCTTCTACAAGGTCCGCTGCTCTCTTTAGGATTACTTCCTATGAGAAAGATACAGAGACAGCACAGTGTCAGAAATCTGAATTCAACTCTATTTAAACAACACAAACCTTAACAAGAAGGAATGTTTAAACATACAATAACACTTTAATTTAATATAAATAGTTGTGTAATCACCAGAGTTTTGGGATTACTTTTACCCAGTATTTATCTCAATGGTCATTATTAAAATGGACTTCCAATGGTACAAAATAACAGGTGAGACAGATATGGTCAAAAATAACATATATTAGAAGATTAGAATAACCTAATAGAGTAAATAGAGGAAAGACACAGAATATTGAAACTGGAGGAAAAAAACTATGTAACTAAGGAGTGAAGAGTATTTGATTATGGATTTAAAAAATATGGATTATGGAGATGAGACATGGACCAAGTACAAAGTAAAGAATAAGAGACATGACCTACTGACAAAGGATATAAGAGACATTGACCATGTACTATGAGCAAAGGGGAGAAGTGGCGTGGATTATGAAGAAATGAGAAAAGGCAGGTGGAATATGGACAAAGGAGAGAAGAGATGTAGACTGTGAACAAAGGAGAGGAAAGCTGTGGACTATAGACAAGGGAGAGAAGATATGTGGATTATCGATAAATTATCGAAAGAAGAGGTGTGAAATATAGACAAAGAAGAATAGACATAGACTGTAGACAAAGGACAGAAAGTTGTGAACTGCGAACAAAGCAAAGAGGAGATGTGGACTATGGACAAAGGAGAGAGTAGACGAATTATGGACAAAAGGAGAAACTTGGAGTATAGACAAAAGAGAGAGGACATGATGACTATGGGCAAAGGTTGGAAGACACATGAAAATAGACAAAGGAGAGAAGATGCAGGCAAAGGAAAGAAGAGGCACAAACCACTTATTAAAAGAGAGAAAAGATATTGACTATGGAAAAATAAACACCAAACATGGACTAAGGACAAAGAAGAGGAAAGAACCAAACAGTAGCAGGATGTTTTCATTGTAGATGCAGCTAAGAATAAAGTTATAGAAAGTTTAACTATATTGGAAAGAAAGTCACTGCCCTTCCCAAAAAGCAAATTGTTATTATTCATTCCCCAGTAGTTTCTCATCAGAAAATTGAGATCTAATTGCATTCATTTTGCTGTCACCATAAACCTCTTCCAAACTCTCAGATGACACGCTTTTAGATACATATTAGCATTTCTTCAATTTAAAATTCTGCACCGTATAAAGATGGATTGCTTAGCGTGTCTGGGTAACCAGTCTCAAAGTGGTGGGAGGGGAACATCACTGTGATATGGTAACATCACGCCCCACACTTGCCGTAGCATTGATCCCTGCCCTGCCTGCTTGTTTAACCCCTTCCTCTTTCTAATTCAATTTTTTTAATAACCAGATTGTCTTTATATCCACTTAACTCTTTATTGATTGCCTTGCAATCTAACAGTAGACTGTTGAAATAGTGACGGCCTGAACAATGCTCCATATCAATTTTCCCATTGTGGAAGCTTCTTCCAATAATTTTTCAATTAGTAACACAGCAAGAACAATGCAGTAATGCTGTGAGTGATGTGATGTTTTCATTGTGCTTTTGATCTTAACAGCATTATCTGAATCTTTGCTCAGTGTTGGAAGAATTGTGTCAAATGAGCATAAATAACTGTAGTGCAAATAATATCTGTGCAACTTGTGTGCATTTTGTATACCTAGAGGCTTGTACGTGACACTAGGCTTCCTATTTAGCTCATGTCACTTTGTTTATGTATTGGAAAATGTGTGTTGGCTGTAAATTACTGAGGACTAGATAATTGTTCCATTAATGAGCGCTTTAGACTCAAGTAATGCATGCACTGCTAAGCTATAGTAATGATATCTGACATAAAGCAGCGTGGCACTTTATATAAGGTATGCTTCATGAACAGTGATTTCTGGTCGTCAGCTTGGACTTCTGGTAGTCACCCTGCACAGTCTGAAGTCCATAGAGCACCACCCATTGCTTATATTGTTAAAAAGCAGCTAAAGATTCAGAGAAAAAAATGTGTGTTTTGTGATAAAATGTGTGTGATAGCCATCTTGCAATTATTTAATAAATTAGAGTTCATGGTGTTACCCTATATTCTTGTGACTAGGACTATGGGGTTTTAACATTTGTTAAACCTTCCAGTTAGGAGGACGACCTTGGGGGCCTAGGACATTTTGACCCCAGATCATTTAATAGCAGCACTGTTTATCATTATTGTTGAATAAAGCTTTCCTTTATTTTCTTTACTTGGTTACATAGTACCAGAATTGTTAAGCACTTGGATAACATTTTGTGTCTATAGATATTTTTTCAATGTGCAAATATGAGCAGAATACCAATATCTCTTGCTGTTTTGGGATCTAAAGACAAAATGTATAATATATATCTTAGATAATAAAACAGAGGAAGCTGTAGATGGAAGCTTGCAAACATGCAGTATTTTTGTAAAGTTAACCACTACTTCTGCCTTGCTGCCCTAGGGTATAGTGGCCAGAAAATTACAACCCCTCTATGTCACTGCTCTCCCAGTGAGTGAGCAGGCTCCAGGCGTGTTTGTATTCAGGATATAATATATTGCCTTTCAATCAGAAGAGAGAGGCGAGGAACACACAGGCAAAACATGCCGAGTGGGTCAAGAAAGCAATAAAGATTTTACAGAGCTGTCCAAGGTGCTAAATTCCCTCAATAATGGGTTTGGCACTCTGGAGTTAACCTCTCATTTACTGCGTGTCCGCCATAATGTCAGTGCATGTTTACCTTGAATTGTAAATTTTATGGCAATATGTAAGTGAATTGAAAGGCCAGAACTGCTGAAACACGCTTGTAATAAGTATTATGTATTATATTCTTAGTGGGTGACAGATTAAACGTTGTTAATTAAAGGGACATGGAATTCATCAATACTGCTCTACATCATCAAACACAGCGCTGAATATTAACTGAATAATCTATTAGTTGTTTAAAATTGATGCACATTTCATTGTTTCCTAAGTGCTTTTATTTAGCCTAAGTATTCCTTAAACTGCCTCTGTGCAGTGTCTGTGGTTCTGCAAGGATCAAAAATAACAAACACTCCAAATCTATGTAAGATATTTAGACATTTTAACATTTAATTTATTTTAGCAGTAGAAAAACATATGAGAATTTATAGGGAGCTTGTCATTTTTGGTCCAATGAGGACCAGGAGGATGGACGTTGAGGTGCAGGTTAAATCAGCTATTTAAGTACCATAAAAGCAAGATTTTTAAACAATTATAAAACTGTGGAAATTAAACATTTTTTACACATTTTATGTTTGTTTGTACTGCTCTACATGATGGTACAGAGCAGTTTTAATTATTTCAGTGGACCTTTAACCTTGCACTCTCTAGAGGACCTCTCCGTCTATTTTTATGCTACATTTATTAAACATTTCAACACTTTGCTAGCTCAAAACAGACTACTATGATATATATAATATAAGATGATAACTAGGAATGGATTGTCTTATTTCCCAGCTAAGAAGAGGAAATCATGTGAATTTTATGTGCATTCCAAGAATTAATTAAAGCACCGCATGTTTTTGTTTCTACCCAGCCTATGAAAACTAATAAATACAATACCGTTTTCCATTCTCTCACAGAATACAATACACCCGACTGATTCATCTGCACTGTTTTACATTGCAACCGTATAGGGCTTCAGGACATATCAAAACACAAAGCCAGAGACGTGGTCAGGGGGCTTTGCATAGACAATCAATAATGCATCGCAAGAGAAGGCAAGGACACCAGTACTATCAGCACTCTACCTATCCAAGTATTAAGAAAGCTAAATGATAACTCCTGGTGCACACATAGATTTGTCAAAAGATTTTGCTCCGTAATGTGACCTTGTAAAGGTGATTCAATCGGTTTTCAATTAGTAACAGATTAGAAATAATTAGAAATGATGGACTCTCCGACACCACAAAACAAAGGCATCAATTCTACGGCGCTCAATCTTCTTTATGGTCACATCCGTTCGTTACTACTGGAGGTTCAAACGTATGCAGACCTTAGTTAATGTAATATCTTTATTTTTTACTAGTAGATTTTGAGTTTTTAACTATACTGAAATGTCACCAATCTCATTAGAAAAGACTGAAGGAATTTGCCATTGTCAGTTGTGTGCAAGACATCCACTCAACTGGAACACATTGTAAGGCATGGTTGATTGGTACACAAATTGGTGCCCCAATTGAACTTGTATGCTGTGGAGTAGGATTCATCAGATAAAGATGAATGGATTGAATGGAAAAGATGAGCATGGATTATGGACAATGAGAAAGAGACAAGCAGTAATGGCCAGTGAGATGAGATAAGATTTACGGACAGTGGAGAGGAAAGAAGGAAGAAGAGACATGAGCTATGGACAATGAAGAAGTGAGACAAGAGCTATGGTCAATATCGATAGGAGACAGGAACAATGGAGAAAAGAGACAGGGGTTAGAAGAAGTAGAGACTATGGACAAGAGAGACAAGAGAAGTGGAATATAGGAGATACATGGACCAGCAACAATGGAGAAGAAAGACTTCGACTAGATACAGTGAACAGATATGGACTACTGATTATGGAAAAAATAAACATAGTCTACAGACCATCTAGAGAATAGACATGGGATAAGGACAATGGAGTGTAGAGAATGGACTATGGGTAGTGCTAGAGGAAAGTTATGAGCTACTGATATTTCTAGCCCAATTTTTTTTTTTCACATGCTAGTTGAAATCAAGCAAACGAATCCCAGATGAAGGCAAAAAGCCCATTTCTTTAAGTTTATTCCAATTTAACATGACCCATTATAAGATATGGTAGTTGTATGGTGGACTCCATGTTACTTGGATTATAAATTCAGGAGCACTCTGTGCCATATTTCTGCTCTCACGTTGTTTTCATTTCTGAATTTAATTTCTTATATTTCTACTCCACTTTACTCAGACGGCTGTTTATTGAGTGGGTGTTTGAGAAGTTACGAGAGAGAAATCATTGTAGTAATATAATTAAGATGTGTGAAAATTTGCTCCTATAACCTTTTCTCTCTACAGAAGACAAAAATCTTCAGATTTTAGAAGGCGTTAAACTATTCTCCTGGATGACTTTTTTAAAATGTAAAGAACAGAATTAACCCTTTCAAAAGGTAACAAAATATGATCACATGGCATGGTACAAGTTGTACATGTCTTTATTTTGATAAATATACCGTGTAGCCTCAGGAATGACATAAGAGAGAGTCTACTTTGTAAAAGCCTCCAAACTGTAAGCTCAAAGGAATAGGGAGTTGAACTTGTATCTATATACACTTATATTTGTCTTAAATGATCATTGAAATAGTTGTTGTTAATATATATTTTCGTATTTGTATTGTGTTGGAAAAATGTGTGAATAATCTAGATATGTTGGTGCAAAGTTTAAATAAAATGTATCTGTTGGCGATTAAGAATTCCAATCCGATTCCATCAGATTTGATAGGGTGGTATAAACATTCAATTACTGAGATGTGGATAATGTTTCATCTTATATGTAGATAAAATGGTATAATCATTCAATTACTGTGATGTGCATGGCAGGATTACCTATTAGGCAAACTAGGCAGCTGCCTAGGGGCTCTTCCCTGTGAGGGGCACCTCACTTTTTTTTTTTTTGTGGTTCCAGGCTTAAAGAAAATGTAATGCTGTAGTTCATAGACTGGCTACTACGGGTAAACACCCAGAATAAGAGAGTTACAACAGGAAAAGGATTGGACAAAGTCAAAAATGGGTCCGTGCATACCTTGCGTAATCACTCGCACGGGCTCCACCACTTCACTGCCTAGGGGCTCCAAAAAGGTATAGCCTTCACTGGTGATGTGGATAATGTTTCATTGTATATGTAGATAAAATGGGCAGTCTAGACTGGCTTATAGTTCTATGACTGACATTTAAGGATTAACACATTGATATCCTATCACCAATTACACCACTTTCTACCATAAATAAAGGAGTAACAGGCAAGGGGATGAAGTGTTGGAAGAGCTTTTAGTCCCAAATAGCTTCATTGAATCTCAAATTTGCACTAACATTTCCATGTTATTTAATAATTTTTCATCAAAATCCCAACTGATAAATTAAATTTAACAATTACATCATACAAAATCTACACTTTCTAAAATTATTTATGCAACCTTTTAATTCTGAAATATGTTTAGGATCACTTTGCAATGCTAAATAAAAATATGGCACTTTAGGCTCTCTCTTTCTTAAACTAAGAGCGTTTTTGTATTGTTATAATTAACATGTTTTAATGTACCTTCTTTTATGTATCGCTGCACAAAATGTTCACTCTTTATAAATACAAAATTATTGCAATAATAAAGTTGCAGACATTTCTAGGAGACTGGTATTTGGAAAGTGTTAGAATAATATTAGAATAAATTAGTTTTCTGTTGTAAAAGGTAGTGAATATAAACCATAATCTCCAGTAGAAAAGAAGCTTTAGAAATCTATATTTGTCCCAATTTTTCTATTGTTGTTTTAAAAGAGCCGTATATATATTTTCTTTATTTGTAATGCACTGACATAGCCCCCATTTAATTGCAAGCCTGTAATTACCTTCAAACAGAATTTTTGGCTGTGGGTTAGAACATTTTTCCATGTATATATGTATTTAATAGACTAAGGCCCACAATTACATGCTCACATCCTCAACACGCAAACCATGAACCCGTACATAGCATTTCAGCGCATGATCAATTAAGCAAGCCTGTAAGTTACAATTTAGACATAACCAATAGTAAATGAGACCGTCATTATGATGTCAGTAAAACATGGAGTTTATAATACAATCAGTTAGTGTTTAGAAGTCCGATTTGTAATCGGACTCACAATCCAGAAATGTAGAAATCAATACATCATTATAGTCCATGCGGGTTCCATGATATGTATTAACCCCTTAATTCCCAGGATATAACACAGAAATAAAACATAAAAAAAAATATTTTTTTATTGCAAATTTGTGAGCTTGAGAGTGATGTGCCATTGCTTTCATTGCTTTCCCATTATTTTTAAGTACATTAGTGTGTGTTTATTTGCTTTTGCAGTGTTTTACGAACAGGTGTTTAACCCACTTGCGAGTCCTATCTAGTACTCCTATCATATTTGTATACATTTGCCATTTACGGGTTTGAAGGCAATTGCGGGCTTCTTGAATTGTTGTAAGTGAATATGAATGTTACCAGGTTACATTTACATTCTTGAAAGATCAAAGGAGGAGATAGGACGAAGTTACATTTTTGACAGCCGCAATGCTTTTGAGTCTACTCGCAATTGGAATGGGAGTAGCAAAATTTAGACAATTGAATATCAGTAACATTTAAGTGCTCCATTACCGGCTGATTTAATTGTGATTTGGACAATTGAATAGGGGCCATATTCCCTAGCGCTATACAGGGGTAAGTTCAAGTCAAAATCAATATTAACACAATGCAAAAGAATAGATGGCCCTGTCTTTGAGCCTAAAATCAAATGTACACGGAGTTTTTTTTAAAGCACTTTGCAAGATTAAAGACTTGTAAATGTACAATCTATAGGGTATTTGTGGTGTCCATGAAATATTGACATAAAATGAGGGATCTGACATCTTGAAATCTGTGAATAAACTAATTGTAGACTTGGTCCCCTATTCAATTGAGCAATTGTTGTTTACTAAAGCCCGTAATGTAGCCCGTAAAACTAATTTGCTATTCAACTGGCGTATTTTAGTGAGCCTCAAACGATCTACGGTTTACAGGCTGAAAATCCCTGCGATTGTCAAAATCGTAACTTACAACCCATCTAAGCCTTTGATCTTTCAAAGCCTGCAAAAGATACAATCACTAAATTCGCAAATCGCTATTCAATTGCTACAATTTCCCAAGCCCGCAAATGTTTTCACACCCGTAAATGGCAAATGTAGAAGAAAATCCTACAGGTAACAGATAGGACTCGCAAAGGGGTTAAACACCTAATCGTAGCACCGTAAATGCAAATAAAAAATCAATACTGCACTTTTAAAGATGGGGAAAGCGATGAAAGACAGAATTAATTGCACAACAATCTCAAACTCACAAATCTGCAATAGAATATTTTTTTTTTTATGTTTCATTTCCATGTCATATCAATCTCAGGAATCAAGGAGTTAATACATATCAAGTCACCCACATGGATTGTAACAGTATAACCATTCAGTTTTAATATTTTGTACATCACCGGATTGCAAGTCTGATCGCATATGGGACCTCTAAACATTAATTGATTGACGTGTAACCTCCATGTTTTACTGACGTAATGATGACGGTCTAATTTACTATTGGCTGTTTCTAATTGATCATGATCACGTTCTGAAATGCTACTTATTATTGCATGGTTTACGGTTTCGGCTTTCGGCCCATAAGTTGAAGGCTTGCTCAATTGAACCTCTCTGTAATTGTAGCAAATGTCAAGCCTGCAGACATACGGCCTGTGTATGTGTAATCTGCGGGCTTGCAATTGAATAAGGACCTTGGTCTTTTAATTTTCACATGTTTTTACATTGAAATCAATAGATTCAGAGCACTAATGGGTAAGTAGCAATTAGTACCATGATTTCTCATTAATAAGAGATTTCACTGTTTGGTTGACGGGTGGATTTGAAAAGCGGATTGAAAAGTATTTACAAATGTCAATGTAAGTTCATTATAAGAAAATGCGTTTTAATAACATTCAGTTGATAAAGGATTTGATATTACGTATAGATTTAAGTTGCACAATATTTAGAACCTCCGCCGTGTCTCTTTCTAGGCAGCCATCTTTTAGCAAGCCTGCGTATACGACAACAGATAATGTGCAAAGAGAAAAGGAAGCAGCCAAATGGTGCCAAAATATACAATTACTATTCCTAACTACAATATGGGTGTGATGCAGAGCTGGTGCCACAGGCTATAACAGAGGAGGTCTCTCCAATTCAAATTAAACTTAGATAAAACCCAATTAATTCAGATCATCGCTAGAACAAAACCAATGCTGAGATGAATGATTTGCTTTGTGATATTATCAAGTGACGATTTGTGTCTGATTCCGGGAGCTGCTCCTTTCCATCCCTGCTGCTCAATTACTGTCCCGCCTGCAATAATAGACTTGTAAAAGCTGTTACTTCGATCGGATAGCCTGTGCACAGCTGCCTGGGACAGATGACTTTAGAATGATGGATCACACAGCAGAGCCATGATGCTGAGCTCTCAGCCCCAGGGAGAAACACTAATGAGCCAAAGCTCTGCTTGTATCCAAGGTAAAGGATCAGCAGCTAAGCTGAGCCCCTGAGGTGTCTGTCTCACAAGACTCCTCCACCACCATGGGCAGGTGGAAAAGAAACTATTTCTGCAATCAGCTATGAGATGTCTCACCAGTGGGTGTGGGACTCAACATAACTGGAAGTGTCTTTACTATGATAGTACAAACTGTTTAGCTTCCGGTAAAATGTAGATTCATTATACACTGTGAAGTCTAAAAATAGTTTAAATAAAGAATTCTTCTTTCTCGCCACCTAGGAATGGATCCATCCGATATCTTATCTAGTTCACAAGGATGGCATGAGTCTAACTCAAAGGTCAATAATCCTTTGATAATGGACCTTTACTACATACTATAACTTCCCTATCCATTAAGCTATAGATAAATTGTGCCTTTCTCTGGATCTTCATCTTCAAGTAAATTTCCATCCTCTGCCCTTTTGAGTGGCAGTATATTATGTTTATAAAATAAATAAGGATTTCAGATCTTGTGTAGAAATGAATTGACTACCCTTGTTTCTTGTGTCTTCTGACAACACGGAAGAATATCTCTACAACTTAATGATGTAAAACACGAACAAAAGACGCATTGTAAATGTAACATCACCATCAAAGTGGTCTTAAGAAACATTCATTTGTATCTTTGTTGTGATTATTCTGAATAAGCGATTTCTCTTGTCACTTTAGCTTATATAAATAGATATAAATAGATAGGATGGAAAATGTATATATAAAGCCAGGTTTGGATGTTGCTAGTGTTGTGTTATATATATATATATATATATATAAGATCATAAGATTGTATGTTTGTTTTTGTAGAGATTTGCAAATGACTGTAAAGGCTCTAAATGTAGAGTCACTCCACTGGCTTCTCATAGCCTCCAGATCTTTTTTTTAAATCATGACCCTAATGTTTAAAGCCTTCTGCAAAAGTGCACACTCTTATATGTCTACTTTCATCTCAAAATACTCTCCAACCACCTGCTAATGACCCTCTTCTATCCATTTCTCGTATCATCTCCTCTCACTCAAATATTCAGGACTTTTCTCATGCTGCCCCTATTCTTTGGAACTCCTTGTTTCGCTCTACACTATCCTCCTACCTCAAAACCTTCAAAATATCACAAAAATGCATTTGTTCAAAGAAACATATCACCCTCAGCTTTAATATACACAAAGCTACCTCACCCAAACCCTTTAGACTGTAATTTTTTTAAAGCACTATGCACTTATTATTTGAAGCTCAATAACCCCACTTTTACAATGTGTTAAAATTGGTTTTGACTTGTACTTAAGCGATACAGAATATCAGCCTTATTAAATTGCAATTCGGCCAATTGAATAGGGCTCTATATAAGAACATAGCATATTTATTTTACAGAGGTTTTAGTTAGTGATCTTCTATCCAAAAGCAAGGTCTTCACTACCTGAAAACTTCTGTAAAAAAATATGCTCTGTGCTTATATAGAGCCCTATAGAATTGGCCGAATCGCAATTTAATAAGTCTGTATGTTGGCACTTTACAAATAAAGAATAATAATACAATAAGTCGTGTGATATGGGAACACAAAATGTTTGTGATTGGCATAAACAGCAGTAGAATATGAATGGTTAGTGGAAAAGACATGTCTGCCACCAGAATTAAGGAGGGATAGTAGTAGAGTGACTTGGTTGAAGACTGCCAAGAAGACAATGGTGGTGTTGAAAGACGCTCAGCAAGTGAGGAAGGATTGTTATCATGTATTTAGTGATGTAAGGTTACAATATAGCAAATTAAAGTTTATACAATTTAAATTGTGATCAAATGTATTTTTAATATTTATATTATGTACTAATATAGCAAAACAAAAACTGTTGGATACCATACTTTCAAAAGGGTAATTATTTCATCCTCTTGTGAACATGTATAGAGCTTACGATATTCAATAATTAAAGGATGCAATTACATCCAATGCATACACAGTAATATGTAAAGCACAAGCTACAATGCTAATGATATTTCTTTCCTTTATTGCCTTATTGGCCCCATATCAAGTAACTAAGTATCCAAACAGTAATGTGGGATCTATACACATTTCCATGCAATCCAAAACTGGCACCTGCCTCCTTCCTTGTACTGGAGCAAGGCACACAATTTCCTGGCAAGAAGGAACAATACGCGCCAGTAACTAAATGGCTGATTTAGTAAATTGCTATGAGTGGAGCCCTCGCCATCGCTGATGCCTCTCTCTGTGGTGTGTTTAAATTGTTCTGTGTTTAAATATTCAGCATGAGGCTAATGTGAACTGATGAACTGAAACTGCAAACATTCCCTTTCAATTGAGACGGAGAGACAGAGCTGTAGCGGATCATGAGGGCTGGGGAGGTGAAAATGATTTATATTTAAGGATCTTGCTGACGACTCCCATTATTGTAAGGTGCTCTTAATTGGCTTGGTGCTTGAATCAGTAATTCAAGAGAGCACAGAGGAAACACGCTGGTGATGGCGCACGCTTGTGTATTGTCTGGTGTTTTTGCAGCTCCTGTAGTCCCACTTTATTTATCTACTTTACACCTCAGTCAGTTTTTTGTTCATTTTATTTTCGCACATTTTATATTTACATTTATTTTGCTTCACTTCCGCGTGTGCCTATGTTAGTTCTATTATTCTTAAATGTTATATATAATGAGGTAACGTGTATATGGAATGAATACATGGAAAATACATATACATATACCATGTGAATTTTGTTCATTAAAGCTTACTATGCATCGAGAAATCCGAATCAATAGGCCCATATTCTCTGTAAATATCAAACTTAAAGGGCCACTATAATGTCCTAATAATTGATGTTATATGCCTAATCATTATTAAAATTCCTATTAAATGAATTTGAATTTAATTACAATTATTTTTGAACAACTATTTATTAACCTCCATTACAGCTGCTTGCCTTTGCTCCATTATGAGGTCATCAAGGAGTGGGAGCAACTCTGACTGGGAGGCAGTCTTAAATGGTCACACACAAGCTTATGTATACAAAGTAGCAGATGCTTTTCATTGGTTGGTGACGTGCTTCATTTATTTACCTTGAAAAGGACACATGTTTATGCCTGACCATTTAGTTCTGCCTCTTAGCCAGAGCTGCTCCCAAGTCCTGTTAACCTAGTGGCATCAATAAAAGCAGCCCCACTGGAAATTTACAAGTTGATGTTTGAAAATAAGTTTAATACTGAATATTGCTTTTCTAAATCATTAAAAAACATTATTTTTTATTAAACATCTAGCTCCTGTTATGGCATCACAGAGGCTCTTTCAAAATGATCCCTATGCATATTTAAAACATTCTTGAAATTCTTGCTAGTTCCCCTACAAGGAATTCCATGCAACTATAAAGTTTATCATCATCCTAATTACTGATTGACAAAGCATATGATAAGCAGACATTATAATGATAACTTTATGCACATTAATTGTATTATTAATAAATAAAATCTATTTTTACTAAATTTTGCACATTGTTTAAAAGGCATGATATTGTAAATATGGTACTTTGGTTGTCATTTAATCACTACCCACTGACAGTGGATTCACAGCATACAGGTCACAAATTACCCATGTTGCTAATAACCTTTGATGGATTAACCTTCACAAGAACATCTAATCCTTTTAATCCCACCATGCTATCTGCTCTCATTCTGTTTTCTGCATCTCTCTTTGTTTTGTACTTGCATTTCTCATCAGTAGTCTATATCCTGAAACAATCTTTCTGTACACAGCACTCTTTATGCACACCACGGTGTGGCCTAAGCAGTACTTTCTCCTATCTGTGCATAAGGGATTAAACATGTTCTTTGAATTCCTGTACAAACTACTTTTGGAATAAAGTCAGGATCCCCTTCTGACTTATTTTAATTAAGATGTATCAGAGAGCTGCACCAGTTGAGTTATGGAGCTCTATGGGGGGAAAATCAGTTACTCCCTCTAATGGTAGAATGTGGTACTGCAAAAAAAGAAGACCGCACACCAAAGCGATTCATACTGTAACGGAACCCATCACTGTTTTACCCTGTTTTATGATTATTATGGTTAAAATATGATCCTACTATTATACTGCATGTATGTTGGTTTATGCTCTGCAGAATATTGTCCCAGACATTTGCAGCTACTTGGCATGGGAGATAATCCTGTTACAGAGACTCCGCATAAGATAAAGGAAGTCTATTGTATACAGTGTTTTCATTCTCAGATAAGAACAAAGAAGTGTAATTGAATCAATGTCTGATTGTATCAAAGTTGCCAGGGAGCCTCGGGGAGGTGTGACCCACCTATTGTTCCCTTTATGTGTATTGTGTGGCCAAATATGGGCATGTGTATTGCCTGTGGGAAGAGATGGGTATAAACATTTCTGCAGAACAAAATAAAGTCAGTATTCATTTGACTCCCAAATTGTGTGTCGTCCAATATGGGAGGTCGGGAATGGTGAAACTGTAGTGCCTCTTGGGTATTTGACCGTATACCAGCGGAGATATTGGACTGCGTGTTCCAGCTCCGTTACACATACAGTCACACAAAGATTAGCTTTACTATCCTTTTAAATGCATAATGGTAAATTTGTGACTTTAATGACGCCTTCATTTATGAAGTCGATGTTATTAGGGATTCAAACCAAAGGTTTGGGCAGAAAAGTGCAAAATGTACCCTGACCTGAAGCTTGATGGCAGGACTGATTGATAATGTTTCTATATGATGAATCTAAAGCAGTTCAGATGGCCCGAAACAGCTTTCTATGAGTGGGGGTAAAGGTTTGAGGCCTACTGCAGGTCAGCTTCTAAATAAAGCTCAGCAGTATTGATTTAAACGGAAAGTATACGTTTGTATGGCCTTATCTTAAATCCGTAATACAATGTTTCATAGGATTATGTTGTACATTACAGCTGTGTGTAAGTAAGGTGCTGTATTTGGGAATGAGTTAACACATGGAGATAAAATGCCAGCATATCCTTTTTATTGATGTTTTGTTGCCATAACAACTAAAGATGGCAGATGACACAAACAGAGATGCTCATCTGGCAGTTCCACTGAGCAGAGTTCACTTCCTAGGCTTTCCATATGGATGCTGAGTGTATGGTAATGAGCAGACCATATGGTGAGAGAAATAAACTCTGAACAATTGTGCTGTGACTGCACCAGTGAGCCGAAGGGACGGGATCTCAGCAAGAATGCTCCCCACCGTAGGCCTCCTCCCGTGTGTTTGTGCATGTATGTGGGCACATGCCTGAGTGCATAGCGTGAACACGGCTCGGCCTACAGTGCTGAATATAGTAAGAGTAATAGAAACACTTAGCAAGGTGCAAGGGGGGTATTATCGTATTCACACATCTACCTGAGGATACGTACATACACACACATTTTTCTTGATTGAAGTATCTATAAAGACTAGTGAATTGCCAGTCAAAAAATGACGGCAATGAAATTGTAAGTGAGCTAATGGTGTTTGGTGTATATAATAATAAAATAAATAATAGATTAATAAAGTAATATACTTTGCCTATTGTGAAGTAATATATGCAGGAAGCATTGTGATGAAGAGCTGGCAATCTGTTTTCTATGTCGTGCGACTTTTTCGGAATATCCGTAGCTTTTTGCGTGTTTATGGTGGTGTTTTGCGTGTTTAGGGACCTTTAGCCACGTTTTCGTTTTGTTCAGCGGCCATTTTTTCTCTCGCTTTGGTGATTTTCGGGTCTCTAAACTCCAAAATGTGTGCTTAAATGGAGGTGTAACTTCACGTGCAGAGGTCCTCGGTGCCCCCCTTTGCTGTGAGTAAGCTTTTTATGTGTTTGTTCTTTGTATTTATTGTGTTTGTAATGTTCTTGGGGTTGCGCGGGTTGTGTCCTTGTTTTTTTATCTCGTAGGTGTTTTTCGGCCAATACGTAGGTGTTTGGTGGTGTTTTGCGTCTTTAGACAGCTGTAGCCCGTTTTCGTTTTTTTCAGCGGACATTTTTTCTCTCGTTTAGAGAATTTTTCAGTGTCTAAACTCTTTTATTTTGAGTTAAATTGAGGTGTAACTTTAGTTTTCGAGGTCCTGGATGCCCCCTCTTCCTGTAAGTAAGCTTTCTATGTATTTGTTGTGTGTATTTGTTGTATTTTTCATGTTTTCATGTGCGCGTGTTGCGGCTGATTTTTGCGAGGTCGTAATGGGTCGTAACGTGTCTCGTATTTTCCTTGCGTAACGACGTAAATATTGCGAGGGTCGCAGTTGCTGGCAAGGAGCGCCTTCGGCTTTCAAGCGTTAGCGACAGCTCGCATGCTCACAACTATATATGTGATACTAAAACTATTACCAGGGAATACATTATTTAATTTATTTATGCACATCCATTCAACGCCATGCTCAAAAGCTTTGTTATAAAGGCATGTATTTGCTGTAAATACCGCATGTTAAAATATTTTTGGGGGATTAAATAGGTAAACATGAACAAGGAAAAGTATCTTAATAGATTACATTTGACAATCTTAGATTATCTAGTTCCTGTGTAAAGGAGCCTACCATTTATTCGTGTTATGAGTGGTTCTCAAGTGCTCTTATCAACGCATATTATACGACACCTCCTTGCATGCAATGTTTTTTCAGAGCAAAAAGACCATGTGGGAACAGGCTATAAAAAAGAACATGGTAGGGTGCTCCTGTACATGAACTATTTATTAAGTATTATTATTATTATTATCTTTATTTATATTGCGCCAACATATTCCGTAGCGCTGTACATGGCAAAAAAAAAAAACTTATAAAGAATGGAGGGCCCTTTTTTTGAGCTTATAATCAAATGTACATAGTGCTTGGTTCCAAGGCACGGACACACAGCTGAAAACTCGCAAACTTACAATCTAAAGTATTTTTTCTTATTTTTAATAAACTTTATTTTAACTTTAACTTTTTTTTGTGCAAAATGCATTGAATGTCTATTTACCGCCACATGAAATGAAAAACACTGCCTTAAAGTATAAGATAAACCCGGAGTATAACCCAAGATATCAATTACAAAAGATATTCAGATTCCTCCCTCTGCCAACCCTAATGAAGAACAGAAGCTGCTGGTCTGTCCATGCTAAAAGCTGCCTCGTTGATGTTCATCTCTTTAAACCTCATGTTACAGGAGCTTGTTTGGTATGTGTATCAATCCCACTAGGGGTATTTATATATAGTCATAGCCTAGCTGTGAACACAGGAACTAAATTTATTGAAACAAAAACGTTGGCACACTGATCCTAAACAGCAGAGTATTTTCATTTGATAGAACACCTAAGATGGATCACTGAAAAACAAGTGTGTTGGCATCTTCTAACTGCAATACGAGTCCTCATTTACAGGACATGGATTCCTCTTGGAGCTGGGATTTAGAGTGTGAGGAAACTGAGATGGATGGTGGCACTGTCAAAAAATAGTTTCCGATTTTATTTCTTGGAAGTTTTATCTGACAATAGAAATATTACTGAGCACTCTCAAGGGAGTCGTAAGAGAGATGGGAACAAACATAAAAAGACATTTTCTAGCTGCAACCAATCTGTATTACCATATATAATTGATTACTGGATACCTAGTCATATATAGAGTTAAATAACAACTGTAATGCACTAACGACATGCATTATAATTGATAAAATACTATTCAACGTAAGAAAACAACATTAAATATTAAACTTCCAAACATCAGCTTTAAATCGTCCAGCTGAGCTGCTTGTCTCCACCTTCTATGAGGTGATCAGGGGGATGAGTACTTCTCTGACTTGGAGGTCATGGTAAATGATCAGACACAAAGTTGTGTCCAGACAGAAGATAGTCCAGAAGAATGCTACTACAAAGTTGAATCCATTGGCAACAAGCAGATTATCAGCTCTGATGCAACTGATGAAGAGCACTGTTTAGACACAAGTTTGCTGACCCATATCTACATTGAAAATTGCATTTACAGAATGATATTACTCTAAAATTATAAAAGTACCATATATATAATTAAAGTGCCCCCTGAACCAATACCCCATCGTCATACACGCAAACCTGATTATTATTTCATATCACATACATGAAAACCCTAGAGTATGGATTGTGGACATGATCAATGTTTTCTCATTACAACATGGAAGATCTAACAAAGGGAAATATTTTATATTTTTTGGGAGTGGCAACACAAAGCCATGGCTGGAGTCATCTTTCTATACATGAAACATAAATGTATTTTATGATGCCAGATAATATTTAGTATGATGTAATCTTCTCTGGTCTATATGTTTATCTATTCCCATTGGGTTTAAGATGCATCTTCTTGAATCTTCCTTTCTCTGGAGATTCCAAGACTGCTCCTCGTTCTCAATTACTGCCCAAGACCCCAATCATATTATCCGCCTAACTGTCCCTCTACACCTCTTCTCTGGCTGTCATTCGTAGCTGAGAACATTTCCAGTAAAAATCATTGTATTCTAATCCTCTGTCAGATACCCCTCATCCCCCAGCTATAATGGCATGTAATTGTATTATGATGTATAATTCATAAACCACTCTCTAAAGACCTTAATGCTTTCAATCACACAATGCAAAGAGGAGACAGTAGGATTGTTGTATACAAAGCAGCAAAGACAAGTACAGTAGCAGGAGGAGGAAGTACCATGTTTGTTGGGTATTGGTCACAGGTGTATGGAAAAGTTAGGTATGATTGAGAAGAAGAGATTGAATTGCGGTGATTTTAAAGAGTAGAATTAAAAGTATTGTGAAAGATGCGATAAGAGAATTATATCCCCAAAACTCTTCTGTAGGGCTAAATAGCACTCAGGTCATACTGAACTTCCAATGGCTACCATTTTCTTGAAATATTGAGATGTTGTTTTTCCTTCCAATTATTGTACGGTGAGCCAGGTCTACATGGCCAACAAAGACTAAGGGCCCTAAATACACATAAACTAGCAGAGGCAGAGCTGAGAGGTGCAAAGCATTTGGGGCCCACTACAAGGTCACTACGATAACCAGCCTGGGGTAAAAGGGGATTTTAATTCATAGGCAGCTACCGTGCATATATACATATAGGGAAAGTATGCAAGGAGAACCCCCAAATCAGAACAATAGGCCAACATCTCAATTTTCAGAGATTTAAGTAATGTTAGAAATTATGGTAGTTACATGAAAGAGCCCCCAAGCAGAAATTTAATTTATAGCTTGACATAGACATTTACCCAGATTCACTAAGCTCTGTAGGGGCTACAAAGCAGATTGTTGAAGAGTGCAGTTTATATTTTCGTTTGGGGAAAATTGTCAATGTAGTAAGTCTAGAATTTCTCAGTCATGGTGAAGTTTAGCAAATTTAGCCTATTGAACTATCATGTACATAGAACAAGGTTAGAAAAAAAGAAAAAAAAAATGTAGAAAATGCATAATAATGAGCAGCTCCATGTTTATATAGTCCCAAAAGGAAGCTGTGGGGCTATGCGGGGCATGACAGGACCAGACTAGTTAACTTATGGATTATTATTTTTTTTATTGGAATATGGGCAGTGTGGCTATATCTGTATTTCGTTTTAAAGCAGAGAATTATGGGTACCTTTGGTAGTCTCTCTGGATCACCCGGGTGCCTGGGTATCACTTTTTGCAGCCTCTGGAATCCGTAGTCAATTGTTGGCTCATTTAGAGCTGAAAGAAACAAAGAAGACAATAAATGACCCTGCAATGTTTAACAAGGGACATCAACTCACAATACATGTTTACAGGCCCCTATGTCACTTTAATGCCAATACACAGTTACCTGTTCATGATGTCGCATGCAATTTGCTATTTTCAAGTTTAAAAAACTAATGAATGATCCAAAACCACTTTTACAATATAAAGTTTTAAAGAAATAAACTAGATAATGCACAAAAAATGTTTTCACAGAGTATAAAACAAAATACAGCTTTTAAAGGGACATGGAATTCATATAATGACTCTGCTGAACCTGGGCATGCTGTGCAATGACCAAAAATCACGAGCAACCTGAATACGAGAATAAACTCTTGTCGCTGTAATCAAAAATATATTTATTCTTTTTGGGTTCTTTACATTTGCTTTCCTAAATGTAAAAATTGGAAATATATTATAAACATTTAGAGAAAGCATGTAATGTATGGTCCTTTCAGGACCTGAGAGAATGTCCCTATAAGCTCAATCAACATGTGTCCTCCTACTTAAAGTAAACAGTCTACGTGCTGTGAATTAACAGGGACATTTAAAAACAATGACAAAAGCTTAAAATTGCTATTTGAGTTTGATTGTTATACACAACAATGGAGAGTGGTTTTAATTACTTAAAATTATGCTACTGTGTAACCCATCATGTTTGTTTTTGCTAGTCTGCTTCTACAGGTAGGAGGAGACCTAGAATGGAAATGTGACAATGCAAAGCGCCAGTGTATAGTATAGATATATAGTTTGCAAGAACAGGGATGTGAAGTTGAAAAGTTTTAGGGATAATGTGCAAAAGTACTACTTTACCGAAAGAGTAGTAGTGAAGCAGCTTTCCAGTTTAGGCAATGGAATCAAACATATTTAAGGATTTTAAGCATGCCTGGGATAGATATAAGGCACAGAATGGGCACACTACCCTTATATTATGCCTTTATATTAGGGTTCTAGCTAAAGGCACACTTTTATGTTGATAGAATGGGCACACTACCCTTATATTATTACCTTAAATTAGGGTTCTAGCTAAAGGTATACTTTTATTTTGATAGAATGGGCACACTAGCCTTATATTAGGCCCTTATATTAGGGTTCTAGCTAAAGGCACACTTTTATTTTGATAACATGGGCACACTACCCTTATATTAGGCCCTTATATTAGGGTTCTAGCTAAAGGTATACTTTTATGTTGATAGAATGGACACACTACCTTTATATTGATAGAATGGACACACTACCCTTATATTAGACCCTTATATTAGGGTTCTAGCTAAAGGTATACTTTTATGTTGATAGAATGGACACACTACCTTTATGTTGATAGAATGGACACACTACCCTTATATTAGGCCCTTATATTAGTGTTCTAGCTAAAGGTATACTTTTATGTTGATAGAATGGACACACTACATTTATATTGATAGAATGGACACACTACCCTTATATTATGCCCTTATATTAGGGTTCTAGCTAAAGGCACACTTTTATGTTGATAGAATGGACACACTACCTTTATTTTGATAGAATGGGCACACTACCCTTATATTATGCCCTTATATTAGGGTTCTAGCTAAAGGCACACTTTTATTTTGATAGAATGGGCACACTACCCTTATATTATGCCCTTATATTAGGGTTCTAGCTAAAGGCACACTTTTATGTTGATAGAATGGACACACTACCCTTATATTATGCCCTTATATTAGGGTTCTAGCTAAAGGCACACTTTTATTTTGATAGAATGGGCATACTACCCTTATATTAGGCCCTTATATTCACGCTCAAAAACTGTTAAGCCTTCCAGTAAGGAGGATCCCTTCATGGATCACAGATAATCCCATTGTTATAGACTGATTATCTTATATTTCCAACCATATCTTTTTAACTGCAATGTTGTTTCCAGTGTCAGTTATTAATAAAGTTTCCAACTTATTAATTTTATTATATTATTGGATAACATTTTAGTCTTTAATTTGTGTTCACTTATAGTGCTTTTTAATAATACTATTTTTTAAATCTCATTTGTGTGCATGGATACATTTTGCTGAGAAAGCAGGTCAAACAAAAAGCTTAAAAAGGCCATGGTAGCCCACTGTCAAAAAACACATGTAAAAACCACGGTGTATAAAGATTGGGTTATCTTTGCGGTCTCTCTTGACCAATGTGAAAGTTGCATATCTCTTAGACATGTTTTCCTGTTGCGTCTGTGGAAATGACGAGGAATATATGTCCCCGACAGCTGCAGGGTATCATTTGTCTTGCTCCTTGTTAAACACAGAGCTGGGGATTAACGCTCTCTGCATTTGTCCATCTATTAACACCAAGATCTACAATGAATGTGTCTCTCTGAATGTAAAAAGGATTATTAAAGAAATTGTATGAGATTCTAATTGACCCTGTAGTAATGGAAGGCGTTGAAATATCCCCTCCCCACTCCAACTGCCCCCTTTCCAGAGACAGGTAGAGAACCCTCCCGAATTAAAAGGACATTTAAATTGAAAAGACTGAGTGCAAGAACATAATTACACCAATAAAATCCTTTAACTTGTCAACTTGTAAATCTAAATGGCGATCAATCATTTCTGAGAAAGAAATAAATTCTTAAAGTCTTCTGATTGACAGCTCATACTTTCATATGTAAAAAAAAAAAAAAAAAAAGCAAAGCGACCGAGAAATAAAAAAATAAAAAAGGAAAAGTGGCCGTGAATCCATTTGCAGAATACAATACTTCACATAGGTGAGTAAAAAGCCAGTAATTACTTTGTGTGAATGCACAGCCATCAAGATAAGTACTGGGAAACTTCAGCAAACTTTATTTTTTTTTTAATAATAAGTCTTTCAGCATATGCTGTAGAATTACACACTTAACAGGCTCAATTTAAACAGCGTAATTACTGATGCTGAAATAGGATATGCTGTGGTAGATCTTATTGAAATGTCCGTATATTCTAAGTGAAATAGACAGTAGTGGTGTTTTTTCTCAATTTACACTAAATTCATTGTTAGTTCCTACATAGATTATCGCCAATGGCAGTAATGTGTAGTAGTTTGTGTATTTATATCCGTGATTATTCACTGCGTAGGCTGTAAAATAACATATATTTACAGGGACATGGAGCCTACATTCTTAATTCATGACAATAGCTGATATTAACTGCCTTGAAGTGGAGAGCTGAAAGCTCCACTGGTTATTTTTTAATGGGTAAAATGTCCTTCAAGGCCTTTTTCATGACCCTTACAAAAGCTAATTGAATACACTATTATAAAAGACATGCAATTAAATATACTAAAAATGAATTTAAAAAAAAAGAGAAAAGGCTTTTTAGAACTTGTCGGTGTTTAACACAGGGCTTGCCTCTGTGAGCCAATGAGAACTAATACAGCTGTCTTAGTGTTCATTGGCTGTTAGATCAAGACATATAAAGTTGTAATAATGTTAATGGCTCTGGTAGTGACAGTCCTAAAAGTTAAGTATATAAGTAAATATTAACATTAGCACCAGTTGCAGTAACTGCGAATGAAAAAGTATATATATATATACCGAAGAAGGAACTGGCAACCCACTCCAGTACCTTGAAGGCTCAAAGAGTCGGACACAACTGAATGACTGAACAACAACAATATCTATATATATATAAGCACCAAATAAAGTAAAATCTTTATATTCTACATAATTTCTTATGTTATGTTAATGTATATTGTCTGAATACTAAATTTAAAAAGTAAATAACAAAATAAAGTATAATATATGCACTTGATGCTATAAACAACAACAGATGAAGAATGAAATACCCCCACACATTCAATAGATGTGACAAAAAAACAATCAATTCACCCAAACCAGCCTGGAGCCAGAACATGTTCTTTCATA
>CM050167.1:31505201-31595201 GCA_027410445.1 Discoglossus pictus
TAAGGACGAAATACGTTTCTGAGAACATCTTTAAACCAGATTTGTATGTAACTCAGATCCCTGATTGATAAAAAATAGTAATAATAGTAATAATAATAACAATACTATAATTGGTCACATGTAATAATACAGTGTAATACTGTAATAATAATAATAGTCAAAATGGGTTCGCTGGTGGTCCAGCGGTTAGGATTTGGTGCTTTCACCACTGCAACCTGGGTTCGATTACAGTCAGGGAACCAAGAGGTCACACCACCCTTAAACAATGCAGGGTTGGGCTTGGTCAGTACTTGGATGGAAAACCACCAAGGAATACCAGGAGCTGTATGCTGTGGCCCAGTGGAGTGGGAACTGGCAACCCACTGCAGTATCTCTGCCATGAATACCAAGTGGATCAGCATGGTGGGTACGGTCCATGAGGTCACAGAGAGTCGGACACGACTGAGCAACGCAAACACACACTGTAATAACAAGTTACAGGAACTATTGTGCTCTCTCTTTTAATTCAAACAAACTCATACAAAAAGCCTTGGGATCCTGTTCTTTAATAAGGGTCGTCTGTACTAGATATATTTTATACCCTTAAAGGGTGACTTTTTACCCCTATAGTCCCTTTTATGTGATGGTTCTGTACAAACTGCCAGTGCTTTACTTCTATGTATTTATGGCAGTAACCTCTCATGCCAATGTTTCCTTTTTATGGGACGCACTGACCCTAGTATCTATATTACCATAAAATACACATTGTGCACATTGGTTACAATATAAAAGCTAGCACCCAGTCCATTCATATAACTTTGCAAACCCTCTTCATATTCCCCTCAGCCCTCAGTGCTTGCTAGAATCTAGGTATCTTCTCCACCTCCCTATCGGCCTCACCTCCCCCTCCATCTTTAGTGAAATATATTGCTGATCTTGTAGTCTTTGTAACACGAGGAAGCAACATCTACAGTTTCCTGATTATATTAACATTGATTTCTGATTCCTGGATCTCATCTCCCCCTGAACTGAGCCCAGAACAGACACTTAAAAGCAAAATAATCAGGAGTAATGTTTCCAAGGCTTAAAGTGAGAGGCTGACAGAATATATAGGCCCCTTGAAAGTGTCTTGGTGCTAGTGAGAATACGCAGTGGTGTGTATTAGTAAGACACATGAAATACAAGGAATTATTCCTTGTTTTACTGTTATGTTCTGGCACCGACCTGGGTAACAAGCAGAGTCTGCAAGTCTGCACTGAATGAGAAGCCTCCTAATCAATCCATGACTTATTGCAGTGTCCAGTATTGCTTCTAATCCTAAATCATCTTCTGTCATCTCCAGATAAATTGACAGCACTAAATCATGTGGACCACCAACTTTAACTATTTCCTACCTGGCTTAAATCCCTTATGTGTACCCATGCTTTTTTTCCTAACTGGTATAGCGTTTTTGATAGGCTGGTTTATTGAATAAAATATCAAATGTTGATTACTTTGATGCTATTAAAATGCATTAACTTTTTTTATTTAAGTATTTTTTATACAGTGGAACCTCTATATTCATCATAAATCCTTTTCTGAGGGACGTATACTGAATCGGATGATTATAGTATCATTTTTTTTCCATAGGAATGAACTAGAATTTGAATAATAAGTTCCCAGGCCCGAATCAGATACATAAATAGATATAAATAAAACCAGAACTTTCCCTTTACTGAGGAGCAATGATTGCAGAAGCTAAAGAGGAGCAAATGAGTTATTATTGGAGTCACCGTCCATTAAACATCAGGTAACTCGTAGATGGATCCACTGAACAGTATATATCTATCTATCTATCTATCTATCTATATATCTATCTCAGTATCTATAAATCTATCTATCTATCTATCTCAGTATCTATCTATCTATCTATCTATCTATCTATCTATCTATCTCAGTATCTATCTATCTCAGTATCTATCTATCTATCTATCTATCTATCTATCTATCTGTCTATCTGTCTATCTATCTATCTATCTATCTATCTATCTATCTATCTATCTATCTATCTATCTATCTTTCTATCTATCTATCTATCTATCTATCTATCTATCTTTCTATCTATCTATCTCTGTATCTATCTCAGTATCTATCAATCTATTTATCTATCTATCTATCTATCTATCTATCTCAGTATCTATCTCAGTATCTATCAATCTATTTATCTATCTATCTATCTATCATTGGGACATCAATCGAAAAAGACATCAAACTGGCGATCAGTGTCTTTTTCGTCCCTTTCCCGACTAATCACTTGCACTGGATTTAGCAAAGAAAGTGTCAAATGTTGTCTGTTTTTTTGAATTTTGTGACTAAAATTAATTTTTTGGATGAATATAGGAGCATTTTTTTACCTACATTGTTTGACGCATATATGGGTTGGATGAATATAGAGTTTCCACTGTATATTACTTTTTGATTGTATTTGCATGTTACACATTAAATAAACACTACTTGGTTTTATTTTGAAGTTGAATTGACTTAAAACATTTTTAGTAGGAACTTTTGTAGCAACAGACTTACTAATGGGCAAAATGTTTTTAGAAAGTCAATAAAAATGCAGAATTTCATTTATTAACTATTATATGTAGTTTTATATGCAGTTACTGTGGGCGGCCATTGTGTTCTTTGAACTGCTTGGTTGAACTGTAAACTGATAAGGTTTCCATTAGTTTTACTGAAGGCGCTTGCACCATATGGTACATTGTAACTGTATTACGAGGTGAAGAAAATATAAAAATTTGACGGACCCCATTAACCTCACTTTTTGACAAATGTATTTTCCCAGGATCATGACGTAGGTGGTATATATATTGCAATAGAAGAGAAGGAAGGTAAAGTAAACCAAATTGGTTTGAGGCAAATGGAAATGTTGTCATTAACATACATTGTAGGAAACATACGTTCATTTAAAAGTTTCGTTTAGCAAGGATTCCAAGAGCCACTGTGATATTATTTACTGTAAACATATTTATTGAGGTTTATCGGATCTAAGAGGAATAGATTGTGATATAATTGTTGCTACTACATGTTTATTTAAAAAAACAAACCTTAAAAATAATATTAAAATGTACAGCCCTTTGGCAGGTTTGTCCCAGAAAATGATTCTTAATTGAATGATTACACTTTGGAAAAAGATTATAGCACAAGCTTGGTGGGTGGGCCAGAAAGTCTAACTGACAGGTGAAAATAAAAAATTGTCTAGTAAGAAAATGCAATTTTAATAAGACTGTATTTTGAAACTTAGCGGTGTCCCCATATAGTTAGTATAGTAGGAAGATAATGTAAAGAAAACACCTGTATGGTCATGTGATGAAGAGTACCCAATCAGAAGCAAGAATTGTCTCATCCCATTGTATATAAGGAGTATGCGTACTGTATATCTTTACTATAGACAGATGCTCTCTGGACAATTGCATGTTTTATCTCTATCATTTAGCCGAAAGCAGAAGTGAGAAGTTGTAAAACCTTAATAAACTCAGGGCAGCCACATTGTGTGAGCAAGGGGCAGCTGGGAGCCGAGAGACAGGGACCAAATGCCAGATTGTAACCGTTTTATTGCTTTCTCTCCTCATAAATTTCGCATTTTGGAAGTTAAGTGTAGATTGAGGTTTGTGGGTTTTTTCAGAAGAGGAACCCAATTTGGTTTTAAGTTTTAACCTGAGACTAGACGAGCCAGCTGTGTTTCTGACACATACAGGGACAGTTCTGATTTGTGAGGAGGATCAGCCCGTGCGCTGAGGAAGAATTGGCCCCCAAGTACCTGTTAAGGAAACAGCTGCAGATTTTCAGGCAATGGCTCGAGACAAGGAGAGGAGGCAGGAGGAGCAGGTAGGAAATGAGAGAGGAAGTGCTTTATTGGGCTAGAGAAAGTGATATGCTAGTTGTATAGAACGTTGGCTCTCAACCCAAGACCGGCTGTTGAGAACCACTGGTGTAGAAGAAAAATGGAGTGTGTGCTGTAGAAAAAGGGGCTGTAGAAAACTGACTGGAAGCCCAACGGGAAGCCTCAGAAGTCTACATGAGCCCAACCCAGTCCATTGGTTGCTCACCGCTGGTCTACAACAAACAGGGGTTTTGTGGACCCAACTGATCCCTGGTTACCATTTAAATCATCACTGTAAACCTATATTTATAGGATGCTCTTTTAAAGAACAACAAACAAAAAAATCCTGAAAATAAAAACATAAATAAATACAACTTTTAGTTTATTATTTTTATTACTCTATAATGGTAGCTACCATTTTTGTTTTGCTAATGTGCTTCTACAGGTCATGGATTTCATTGTTTCTGTTGACCTGCTTCTACAGCAGGGATGGGCAAGGAGGGCCACATACATGCCAGGATTTGAAGATATCCTTTCTGTGCACAGGTGAGTCAATCAGGATGACTTAAGAAGTGATTGACTCACCTGTGCACAGCAGGGATATCATCAAAATCCTGGCATGTATGTGGCCCTCCAGGACCGAACTTGCCCACCCCTGTTCTACAGGAATGGGAGCCTTTACAGTGGATGCTTTCGGCTACTACAATTGAACTGTGTCAATCCTTAATGCCGGTATTTTTCATAAGACTAATGGAAATGTAATAAGCTTAAAAAAGACCAATGCTGCTGACAAAGTGGTTTAAAGGACCAGTCTAATTCAAGAAAAAGCACCTGTTGTCACTTATGTACCAAACTAACAATATTAGCAGCTGTGTAAGCCATGGGCATAAAATATTTCTGGGGGAAATCTGAATTTTTGTAGACACTATTTATGAGTAAAGGAATAATTTTGTGTTACATCACTTCCTCTGAGCTGACTCATGAGGGTGAGTAGAGAGAGGAGTGGAGAAAGCGAGACAGTGAGCCTATGCTAAGCTAATGGTATAATATAGAAATGTATACCACATCCGTCCCACCTCACTAGCCTAGAACTAGGGAGTTGCATCAACAGTTGCATCAACAGATGCAACAACCGCTCTCCAGAAATGTAAACGCAGGGTTCAGCAGAGGCATTACATTTTTTTCTCTGATTAAAAACTAGTTATGACTTTTTCCTGCTTAATTATATTCTTAGAATCAAAGGCTTGAAATATATATATATATATATATATATATATATATATATATATATATATATATATTTCAATTGTATAGTGGTCGTTTAAACAAGAAGCTCAAAAGGGGCAGACTCTTGTACTCAAGTGTTCTAGATGTTTATGGCTATGGTCAAGAGCAAAACAGCTCTGGAGATCATGCTCCTAATCTTATTGTGAGTGCACTTCAGGGATATGAGAGTACTTGAGCAGATGGGATGAGGGCTGCTTTTCTCAGGAGCTACATTACAATGTATTACTTAGTTTATTAACCATCTTTGGGGAGTGGTTAAAGCTTACTCTTAAAAACATAATCCTTGTAGCTTTTTTTAAATTATTAAAAATACTTCAACTTAACTGACCTTTTAAGGGATTTGCACATTTTACAATACAAAAGAAGAATACAATAAAATAGTCATGATACATATATACTTTGATAACAGATAAAAAACATTGGTTTAGGTTTTCAATATTTTATAGGACTACTACTGTGAAGAACTTGACTTGATAACAGGCTAAATATGTATAGAAAGTGAACCCGTTAAATAAACCTTTAATTTTAACTAATATAGCAATTTTGCCTTAACGAAATTGGAAATATATTTTTTTCTTAAGTAGATGCGTAACCTGGGAGGAACCTTCGATTCAAACAAGACCTATATTCAAAATCCATTCCCGTCTCGTTAAATTAAAGACTTTAATTATTTTTCAGAAAACATATCTTGCCATTTCGAATTTTAGTTCTTCAACTCAGTATCCTGATAATATTAAACTTATGTGGCCTTAAAATCCTCAAAAGAGCATGCAATACGTATACAATTTGAGTGACCCATTTAGAACCAGTGGACGTAAAATGCAATATGGATATAGTAGGCTTGCATTATGTATAAGAGGGAAGAACAGTCTTTGGGATTGGAGGAGGGATATTTCAATCTGACACAGTTTAGGAAGGGTATAAATTGTCACTTTTTTGTGGCATTGGGAACCTGTCCAGAAAGTCTCTTTCACACAGAATGCAGGAGCCTTGTTTCTTGGGCTCATTCCCGGGGGACTCAACCTTTTGGATGTCAGTGGTATAATGACCCCATGTCACATTGGAAGGGATAAAAAAGGAGCTGTCCTGTCACAGCAGGAAGGTGACAGTGAGTTTGGCCATTGCAGCACCAGGTCTGTTTGTTATTGCTGGGCCAGAGGCGGCTTCCCCCACCCTCCCAGCAGCCTTCAGAGCTCTGCGGTGTCCATGTAACGAGACCATGGAGCCAGAGAGCTAATGAGAATGGGAGCGTGTGCTCCTGTCCTCTGGATCAATACACACAGCAGCACGCTCCAGACACCCCCGTCTCACCGCTTCATTTTTCTTCTTCCCACAGATGAGTCGTGTTATTATTTTCTCTGGGTCGATATCTTACAACCTTTTTTTTATTATTTTATCTGCTGCTCCATAAATTTTCTGATTACTTTAAACAGGGGATTCAGGTTAAGGTTGTAATTCATGTTAAAAGTGAAACTGTCCCCAGACCAAAAATAAAAAAAAATCTACATTTTTTTTCACTACAATTTACCCTTACACTCCAAAGACCTTAACCCAATCAACACCAGATAGTCTTTTGTATCTTAGAAGTCAAAGGAACGCCTTGGCTGCCATCATGGATTGGGCTCATTAGGTGTCAGAGGAACCAGCATCATGTAATGCTCTGCACTGATCTCAGACACACACGACATTTAGGGGTACACTTAATGAGGACTACAGTGAATGAGACGGACTTTTAATTCCATGCTAAGAATGTCAGAGGCACTTTGGTAGTATCACAAAGTCTGTCTTGCTGTAGATCCACAAGTAATATTGTTGTCTTGGTTTAATACAATAAGTAAATGTCTTGATTTAGTACTTTAGGACTGTTTAGATATAGTACCATGAGTAAGTAAGAAGTATTGATACAGTACCATGATTAAGGGAGCAGTCTTGATACAATACCAAGAGTAATTGACCAGTTTTAATGCATTACCAAGAGTATATGAGCAGTATAATGAGCCAAGGAGAAACTTTGATACAGTATCATGGGTAAAGGAACAGTTTTGATATAGTATTTTGAGTAGAATATTATTCTTGATACAGTACCATGAGTAAAAGGCCACTCTAGATACAGTAATATGAGTAAAGGTATAGTCCTGATACAATACTGTGACTAAAGAGGCAGTCGTGATACAGTACCAGAATAAAGGGGTGGTCTGGATATAGTACCATGAGTAAATTCAGCTGTATTTCTATGACTAAAGGAGCAGCCTTGATACAATATAAGTAAAGCAACTGTTTTGATAGAAGATCATTAGTAAAAAGGCAGTGCCATTAAAAAAGCAGCAGTCTTAAAAAGTACAGTGAGTAAAAGATGTAGTAATTATATATAACCAGGAGTAAAGTAGAAGTATTGGTGCAGTGCCGGATGCAAGGTGGCAGTATTAATTAAGTGAAAAGACTAATGATGCCACCATCCTGCTGTACCAGGAATAAAGGAGCAGTATTGATACAGTACCCTCAGTGGAGGATGCCTCTTGATGTGGTACCGTCAGTGAGCAATTCATTTGTTTCAGCGCAGTCCCACAACGCATGCTTGTGTCAGGGAGCTGTATCACAGGTCCCTCCTGGCCCCTCTCTAGCTCAGATGATGAATTGAGTTTCTGCACTGGGAGGTTATTGGCTTTGCTTTTGTCAATATGTTTGTGTGGCTCTCAGCCTCCTTATGATTGATCTCTTCTTCCTAGCTGATCAGTTATTAAGAAGGAGCCGTAAGAGGCTGTATGAGACATTCCATAGACAAAGCCTCAACTTAGTTGTCACCTACAGAAAAATCTACAAATCTACAAAGATGGAGTAGATACTTTATACAAGTAGAAGGTGACTGGCAGAGTAAGATATAAGAAAGACAAAAAGTACCCCATCTACAATACCAAGAAATAAGCTGATGAATAGTAAGGACAGTCAAGTTGTTTATAGGAGATCCAGTGGATAACTTTGAAGGGAATTAGAACAGAAATGTAAATAAAAGTCACATCAAGACTTATGACAGATAACATAAAATAATGTGGATGCTGAGCCAGGGAGCAATCTCTCAGTTTTGGGAGTTAGGATAGAAATTATTCTTTTCCATATGAGGAAGCTGGTAATATTTTTCAGTCACCTTCCTCTTAAACAAAACATATAAAATAGACAAGAAGTCTGAAGGGGTTTAATCTGGTTAAACCTTCTTTAAAGCCTTCTTTAAATATCAATATCTACAAGTAAAAGGAAGTGACACTTGTTTCCATCAACAATTTCTCCTCGTTATAATGTTCATCTTTCTGTTCTTACCTGTGTAGATGAACCTCCCAGGCGTCCCTTTGCAGAACTGTTTCGATTTGTAAGACAATGTGACTTCCACCACACCAGGAATGTGTCGAGGAGGCGTCTGCACACGGATTGCATGAGGAGTGATCAGCTAGAAGAAACATAACAATAAGCAAAATGAAGCACTTATGTTCTTCCTTAACATATTAAAGATATCATAATTTGTCAATTCATAAACTTAGACATCACTAAGTATACTGTCAGAAACCCAAGGTGTAGAATGTTCTTTGATCAAACTCATGTCCTAGACTGCCATCTACACTACAGGTAGCTGTATGGACCAACACTACCTCTTTAAAAGAGGATATTATAAATAGGGGGCATTAGAGGTCATTTAAAGGGCCTCTGTAATGGTCCAGTTTCATTGTGAAGAACAAGTTTATCTTTGTTAGATAGTTTAGCCTAGAGTTTTGCATCAAGAGACACAAAGCAAGGACTTGTCTATAGTGGAAGGGATACAAAAAGAGTTTTTGGAGAATGAGTTTAAATAATGGGCAAAATATTTTTAAATATTAAATTATGTTAAATCAGACTTACTATGCATGTTGTTGTGCTGGTTCCATAGCACGCCAACCCACAGACACTTCCGGTCTGTGATGAGTTTTTTAAAGCACAGAACTGGGAATGTGCAAAATTGTTTTTGAATGTTACCAAATAAAATCACTCTTTAATTTATTACCAATTATAGATTTTTTGGAACACACAAACCAAATAACTATAACTTGGAATTGGCTTTCTGATATTTTCCTTGTGCATAATTATTGCAGTAAATCTTATTTGTTATACTTATGTGATGCCTTGAGGGCACACTAACAAATACACAGTATCAAAGGCAAATAAATATATCCTGAGATTACAAACCATCTAACGGCATAACCTTCAATGTGTCTTACAAATAATATATAACAAGGCTAAACATACCATTGATTTAATATTTATTTTATTTAACTGTTAGTGTAAAACTTGGTCTTGTTTAGGGGTAATTTGCAAAGTACTATTTTACAGAAGGGTAATAGATAAATGGAAGAGACTTCCAGTGGAAGTGGTGGTGGTAATCACAGTTAAGGGATTCAAGCATGACTGGGATAACCACAAGGCTAACTATTAATTAAAGGAACTCTGTCACCCCAATAGGAAGATGATGTAATTCTAGAGAGCATTAAAAACTTGTTATACATTTTACTAGCCGTTTTTCTCTACAGTAATAATCTCTCAAATATTTAGAATTCATTTTGCAGGTCCTGTATGTGCGGCTCAGTATGCTAATGTGTGGCTCAGAGTATATGATAAGGGTGGTGGAGGGGTTTAACTGCCATATAACATTGGGGGGTCCTTCTTTTAGCCACTACAGAGACAAGCATAACATAATCTTAATTAGCACATCAAATCATCTAATTAATATGTTTGAGCAACTCATTTGCATTTAAATGCAACAAAAACAACATGAAATTGATTAATTTTAAAAATAAATGGATAACCCAACGTAAGGCAATTTTTTCCGAAATTAAAAATAACGAAAAACGAAAACTTGATTTTGGGGTGACAGAGTACCTTTAAGTCAATATAATGGGGAAACCAAATGGGCCTTTTTGGTTTCTATCTAACATCAAGACTATGTTTCTATGTGAATATATAGAAACAAGTGGCTCATTTTGAGCTAAGACGAGGCAATATCAAAGGGGGGAAAGTAGGGAATTGCTGGGGAAAAAAAGTTGAGAAATATAAAAGGAAAAGTGACAGTGAGAACGGAAAAGAGACAGAGCTCAAGTTTCACAGGAAAGTATAAATTGTTTGAGAGGATTGTAACCACATGTGAAACAAGATAGGTAGGGGGTGGAGGAGAACTAAATGTATCAATTAGCCCAGATCTCCGGCTCTGCTGCCCCTAAAACGTCAGAATTTTGGTGTTCTGAATCTCATTAGCTGTGTCTTTGTGTAATAAATGCAGTAGAGCCACGACCTCAACACGTGTAATATGTTGGATAACAATGCCGCTCTGTACTGTGCTCCATTCTGGGGAATTGTTAGGAGTTTCCTTGTTAGGGAGCTTTTTATGCTCCGAAGCTCTCTCTAATATAAGATTTGTGCACTTTGGCTCCTGGTTACATCAGTACTGCTCCCTCGCTGTCTACACACGTCTTGTAGAGAGCCAGGCATTGTCCTGCCATGGGGAGAATTTTTCTGAGCAGAATTTTGACAAAGATTTCACACTGGTTCTGAATACAAAGGAGGCCCTTGCTTCTTCTTCAGGACGCGAACCAAAATGAGCTGTGAGATTCACTCTTATAAAGTCTCTCCAACAATATTTCCTTGGGTTGTGAAATGTGATTTTTCTTCTCTGCTATGTGTCCAGCTTAATATTCTAGCACATCACTGACCTCAATTTCTTGGTGGTACACACTTCAGGACATGGTGCCCCAACGGTCAATTCTCATATTGCTTTTAATATAGTAGGGTTTGAGCATGTCAGTGGTACTGTAGATGGAAGTTTACTAGCTGTTTCTCTTTTTAAGGGCAGCACTCATTTTAAGCCATAATCTATCTGTCCCACCCATTCTACCAAATGTCCATAATGTGGAGGTTACTCAAATTTTTCGCTCTGGTTAATTTATGGTAAGACGTGTTCCATCTGTTTAGTCCAGGAATAGGCATGTCCTGCAGTATATATGTGTACAGAGAGAGGTCAGGAATATATATATATATATATATATATATATATATATATATATATATATATATATATATATATATATATATATTAATGCACACATATATAAATATATATATATATATACATATTTATATAAGTATGTATGAGAATATATATATATATATATATATATATATATACACACACACATTTGCATATAACATGATTGAAGGAGTATATTTGTCCTGCTATATAAGTGTGTATAGTTGGAGTCTATGGGCCTCATTCAATTGCGATTTGGCCAATTGAATAGGGCTCTATATAAGCACATGGCATATTTTTTTTACAGAAGTTTTTAGTTAGTGAAGACCTTGCTTTTGGATAGAAGTTCACTAACTAAAAACTTCTGTAAAAAAATATGCTATGTGCTTATATAGAGCCCTATTCAATTGGCCAAATCGCAATTGAATGAGGCCCTTTGTGTTTCTTGTGCAATACATGTTTATATAAAGAAGGAAGGAGTTTGTCTGTTCTGCGGCTTGTATATACTTTTATAAAGACAAACCAGGATTGTTTGTTTTAAAGGATGGGTCTATAGAAAGATGCTGCACTAAATGTATATAAGGAACACAACCTGTACTGTATCTGTCACCCAACCTGTGTCTGTTCTGCAGCACAGAGCAGAAGGCATGTATTAAGCGCATCCATCAGTTCAAATACTAGTATAGGAAATATTACCCGGTATGGTGTCTGTTTTCAAAAATATAAGTGCTCTAGAATTTCTAGGGCTAAAAATTAGTTATTAAGACATAAAGAAGCGTAATTATTTCATAATTGTATTAGAAATGCTAAAGCAATAAGGGTAGAATGTCTCTGCTGTATATAGAATGAGTAATGGTCTCAGTGAGTAAATTGAAAGCCTGGTTCATATCCTTTGTTAGCTTCTTGAGGCCCAGTATTTCTCTATTCCTGGCAGTGTAACATCTTTCTCTTCCTTATAAGAAGTTCTAGTTATTATAGTGCACATCTTACTTCATAGCTTCCCACAATAGCTAGAGGCAGGAGAGCATGGTCTGCATGTCTTTATGGAACATATGACAGAAAAGGAACCGCAATAGAGCACGCAACGACATAACATGCTCACATGTGGATAACACCTACCTCACTCCACACCAGCATGGTGCCAAATATGACCTGTAACCCATCAAAGAAATTGTCTCCTATTATGATGACAGTGGCACCTCCCGTGGTCCAACCTTCACTTGGACTGATTGCTTTGATACAAGGTGTAGCTGCTTTTCAAAAAGACATGAAAGAGAGAGGTGTGTACTTATTAGTGACCAAGTCAGAGGATTGTAAATTGCAATAATTCATATTACATCTCATACAGTTATGGATTGATAAAAATATACAGATCTATCCTGTTTTATGTGCGCATTTCTGGATGCGCCGGAAGCCTGCTGACGACGACTCTAGGGATAAGGCCACACTCTCGTCCCCATGTAGCTGCCAAAACTAGTTTGTATACCAAAAGTGCCTAACCCTCTAACCCTAACCCCCTAAACCTCACTTCCTACCCATAATCCCCTAAACCTCACTTCCTAACCCTAACCATAATCCCCTCACCCCCTAAACCTCACTACCTAACCCTCACCCCCAAAACCTCACTTCCTAACCCCCTAACCCTCACTTCCTAACCCTAACCCTAACCCCCTAATCTTAACCCTCTAACCCTAACTCTGTAACCATAACCTGAAACCCCTAACCACATACCCGGCGTGCTGGGCTCGCGTCCCTAGAGTCGTCATTGGCGCACATATAAAAGGATAGGTCCAAATATACTATATGGATCAACCCATGGATTTACATTTATATATATATATATATATATATATATATATATTTATATATATATATAAACATATACACATTTAATTTTATATATATATATATATATATATATATATATATATATAAGGTATTTTTATTTAATAATACAAACAAAGAGGTGATGATGATGATGATGATACAGGGCTACATAGAAACTGTAAATGCAATGAATACAGTAAATATTTGAGCCATAACAATATAAATTTAAACATACTGATATAGAGAGAGTTGATGTGGCTCATAGAGAAAACTTACATTATTTTAAAACTGGTTAAGTTAAGATAAAACTGAGCAATTTGTGTGAGTACAGACTTTAGCACGTGTACAGTAGTGCGTTGGTAAACAAATAGTTGAATGGACATGGAAGGTTTCTGGATTTCACCAGGAATATAATATACTTTTATGTCTTTTATTTTATTAAGAAGTGCTTAAAAGCTCCAGTTTTTTTTTTTACCTAAAATTATACATTTTTTACAGGTTTTGGGTCTGCCCTCCGTACCTGTTTGAAATTATCCTGTCAGCGACCTCTCTCATGTAGCAGAATGTAGCCACTGATTGGTTACTATGAGAGAGTACAGCCACTGTCTTCATGAGCTGCAATGGGGACATCAGTTAGGAACTATTTGGAAGATTTTTAAACACTTAATAAAATTAAGTACACAAAAGTAATGATATACAAAGGTATATTATATTCATAGTGAAATCTAGAAAGCTCCATGTCCCTTTAAAGCTTCACTCACTCACTAATGAGACCACAGATCCTTCTCCAACTGCTGAATGCGATGGCACACCACCTCAGGCTCCAGCCCAGTGCTGAAGTGATAAAACATGAAAACCCCTAGGGCCTCATTCTATTATCGGCCGTAAATCGGCCGTAAGGCTGCGATTCCTTGCGGGGGTTCAGTTAACTCGCGATTCTATTATACGGCCCCGCAAGGATCTCCCCTTACGGCCGGCCGCATATCTTGGAACCGGCCGTAAGCTCAAAATTTTTTAAAGTCAAAAATAAATTCAAGACAGCACTGTACAGCTCTGTAAATGCTAGGGATCATATTGGGGGACATGAGGATTAATAGTAACCCCCTCTCAAGCTTGCACATCAGCCCAAATCCGAGTTTACATTAACTGTTTATTTTCCGGCCGCAGCGTGGGCGGATCTGAGGTGCTCCAAGCCCTCGGGACTTTTTAGATGCATATTTGCCATATATAATAAAACATTTTTTTTACGGATTTGAGTGTAGGGGAATGTTGTGCTATTTTTGCTAACACCTACAATCACTTTATAGTCTCCTCAAAGTGCAGGATGGCTTTATTTGGGCTATTTTATGTGCTTAATTGGTGCTAGCGGGACCTTTTTGCTGCAAGTAAGCTGCGGCTCGCTTTTAGCCTTGCAGACAGGGTTCCCGGAGCAATAGAATAGCAACCGGGCTTTTCTTGCGGCCGAAACTCTTGCGGCCGTTTTAGGTCAAAGGATTTCCTCTGGCGCGAGCGGCCGCAAGAGATAGCAAGGCGCCGGCCGCAAGCCTGCCGGAAGCCCAGGCCGGAGGGGAATAGAATAGCCGAATAGCTTGCGGCCGGTCCTTGCGGCCCTGCAACGGCTGCGGCCGATAATAGAATGAGGCCCCTAGACACTAGCAAAATCTGCAAAAATATTTTTTTTTCTCTAAAAACTTACATATCTGCTACTGTGTAATTGTGTTACATACTTTACAACCATGTGACGTTTTTCCCAAACAGGGGATTGTTCAGTAGTTTATTCTTGTCTGACTCTCCCTATGGTCCAAAGGATGCAGCATGCCAGGCACATCTTGCGTCTGTTTGAGCTAATCAATAAGGTTTTTATAGCAAAGATACAGGAGTGGGTTGCCAGTTCATTCTACTGCGATTTGTCTGACCTGCCCATCTTGGGCGACCCTACATGGTATAGCTCACAGCTTCACTGAAGTACCGAAGCCACTTCACCACGACCAGGCAGTGATGCAGAAGGGGAAACAGGGGATTTAAATATGCACAGATGGATATACTTAATATAATATATATAATAGTATATAATAAAAGCCAGTGCATTATTATTATTATTATTAATATTATATTTAATTGCTCATAAAGCACCTACATATTCCATATTCCAAGTACAGGGATATAGCGAGTACATAAGGCAAACTGACAAAAGTATATGGATTGGTACAGAAGGTGTTGAGGGTCCTTTAATCGAATGTAAATGCACTTAAAGTGTACTCCACAGGGAACGTGCTAGTAAAATGCAGGCACTATATATCGAGTCCTGGGCTAGCACACAATTCTCTAGCAGTAGCCATATGAATATGTCTGTGTTTTGTTGTTAGCTCCTCATCAGAGGAAAAATATCCTCCCCTTCAATCTGTGACAATAAAATGATTACAGCCACAATTTAGCATAATGGTACTGAATAGCTGATAGCGTATTGGAGAGTTAAAGTGGAAATTATAAAGTAGCTCTTCTTTGTTATAATAATGATCACTTCACAAATAAAAGCTTTTCTCCCAAAGGTACCGGGAGCCACGAAATGCAAATTCGGCAGATGATGTGTGCGTCTTTTATTAAATATTACCCTGCCCTGCCTGTTTAAGGGCTCTGTCGCTCTGATTGCTTTATGAGAGCCATGTAAATGTCATTTCGTCTCGCTGGCAGCAGGCTTTGCATTTTCGCGTTTGTACAAGACACCATCAAAGGGCATGAGCCCAGGGAATTGCAGAGTAATACCGACAAGTGCTAAAAATCTAACAGATTAAATGGTTTAAATTTCTTTTAGGGGTGGTGAACTTTAGGGATAGACATTATTGACTGGAGTCCCAAAACTGCATGGCAATGATGCAGCGATGAATGAAGAGCGAAAGAGACCTACAGGAAATACTCCTTTCAAGTGTTAAGCTCCGGCTATCAGATCTTTTATGGACAGAAATGCTCTGTGTGTGCCAGTATAAACAGGCAAACAATAGGAGGGTCAGTGCATATTCTCATACATTGCCACTCTCGCACGGCTATGCACCCAAATGCACTCTCACCTATGAACTTAAGCACTCACTCACTCATTCTCTCCCATGCATGCGTACACTCTCTAACTCTGGAACTTGCTCACTTATTTACGCTCTCATGCATATACTCATATGTACTCTCTCGCATATGTTCTCACTCTCTCTCTCTCCCATGTGCTCAATCTCTTATGCATAGAAATGCTTTCTCCCTGTCACTCAGTATAAATGAATGTGTTGTGACAACGGGTCCGACTCTCCGTCACCTCATGGACCATAACACACCATGCTGATCCCCTTAGTATTCATGGCAGAGATACCGGAGTGGGTTGCCAGTTCATTCTCCAGAGAGCATAAAGCTCCTGGTATTCGTAGGTGCTCTCATCCAAGAGTGACCTCCCTGACCCAGGTGACAGCGGTGAAAGCACTGAATCCTAGCCACTGCACTACAGGAAACCCTCTTGAGCAGGGGTGGGCAAGTCCGGTCCTGGAGGGCCACACAAATGCCAGGATTTGATGATATCCCTGCTGCGCACAGGTGAGTCAATCACTTCTTCAGTCATCCTGATTGACTCAACTGTGCGCAGAAAGGATATCTTCAAATCCAGGCATGTGTGTGACCATCCAGGACCAAATTGCCCACCCCTGCTCACCCTGTTTAACAACAAGGCCTGACAAAGACATAAGAAGTGAACGTATTATTAAAAGGCATTTGAAACCCTTGTATCGGTCCAGCATGCATTTAAAATAATAGGTTTTAGACAATACTTTGGAAATGCAGCTTTGCAGCAATGTTAGGATATTCTAATGTGGGCATGTCAGATGCCTAGAGGAGGTAAATGGCCTCTTCATAATTCAGTTAATATAGCATGCCCACAGCAGAGAAAAGTGGAGGGGAGTGGATTATGACCCAAAGGAGGAATAAGGGATGCATTTTCTAGTTTGATTGGATTATATGGGGGATTTAGGGAGGGGTCTCTGGGTTTTATAAGGGGGTCCGTGGATCTAGAGCACATGGCAGAGCATTTTACTGCCCTCCTTTGTCTTTGGTTGGTAGTTATTAAGGGTTAAAATTGCTATGTTATCTTTGCCACAGCTCTGGGTGGAGGTAGTGCTTGGTATCCGGCAGGTATCCTCTAGGGCAGGGGTGGGCAAATTCGATCTTGGAGAGCCCCACGGAGGCTTGTATTTGAGGATATCCTTTCTGTGCACGGGTGAGTCAATCAGGATATCTGAAGAAGCGATTCACTCACCTATACGTAGCAGGGATATCCTCAAATCGTGTGTGTGGGACTGAACTTGCCAACCCTGCCCTAGAGGCCCGGGGTCCTCTGAGAGGGAGGCTGCTAATTTTATATTAATTTAATTAATAAACCATAATTTGTTGTTGGCGTCTACATTTTAACAAGACGCGGGTCCCTTCTGGATTACTACCTTGTTGTGGTGAAGGGGTGAACTTGTGTACTTTAAAGAAGCTGTGAGCTATATCATGTGTGGTCAACCAAGATGTGCAGGTCATAGCAGAGAGGTCAGACAAGCGAAAGAGCTGGTTACTCCAATATCCCAAGTAAAACGTATGGATAGGAGCGACCGGAGACATAATGATATATGTGCCGGGCATGCTGTGGTCCATAGGGTCATGGAGAGTCGGAACACGACTGAACAACAACAAAAGATGTGTGGGGGGTTATTGGGTGTGGTTAAGGAATCCAAAAATGAACAGGGTCAAGAGTTTTTCAGATGCCAACCTAGTGTTGTTGCAAAAGCAGTCTGTAAAGGCATTAACAGCACAGTTTTTTTACTTTTGCAGCTTTCATTTTTAATGCAAATAAAATCCAATGTTTAAACCATGTTCTGTTAAATGCAAGTTAGATCCCTGTGTGTGAAACAGCATCCTTCCATGATGGTCTCAGCTGTAGGATTATGATCCTGTGAAAATGTGCACAATTACTTTGGAAGCGTCCGTGTGTTGTGAAAGGCTAGGATTATACTATATGTGAGGACAGGAGCCGGACTCTGGTAATTCCTGCATTCCAGGGCTTGGGACCAATATCCTGCTCTATGAAATTTGAACTTCCCTGTATGTTATTTTAATGACATCGTTGCACTTTTTTTAGTGGAAAACCTTGGCAATTTATTTGAAACGATCGCATGGTGTTTATGCAGTCCTGCAAAAAATATGTAATGTAATGAAAACCACACAGTCTTTGTAGCAAAAATGTGTGAAACTCAATATATCCCACAGCAAGTGAAAGGGACTTCCCACGTGTGGCCACAAGCCTGTGATTTTAGAGACACACTGGATTTAAAGGCATATTTAAGTTTCCTGGATTATGAATGCATCTGATAGAGGAAAATCAGTAGTGTAGGCAAACATTTTTTTTGCATGAAAAAATACCAAAATAAACATTTGTAAGTTCACCCTGATGTTTGCTATTTTTTTTTAAGTTTGCAAGCTACAGCTTTTGTTAGTTGAAACCCCTGAGAAATTGCTGATAAGATTAGCATAAAATTCATAATTTGTTTTGGCCAATCAGGAAACAGCAGAGGTTAGCTGACACATTTGTATCAAACTTTGGGGTTCCTGTGTTGCAAAGTAGTCTGGGATATTTAGTCTCTCTCCTTGTGCTCAGCTGGGAGCTCAGTGCTTCCCGTGGTCTCTACCAGAAAGGTCAAACTCTGTACCTGGCAGCTCTCCTCGGTGTACTTGGTTATGTAAGCTTCCTTTTGGGTGTGCAAAGCTGGATTTTACTTTCCTACCTATAACTTTGTAAGTACACAGAACTTTTCTATATAACACATATTTTATTATATTTGAAACTGAGGAAATATACGTTTAATTTGCAATATGGTTAAGGCACATCACAAATCACTCTTACAATCCTAAATGGCCTAATGACCACTTTATCAGGGTTATTATTAATGTGACACAGACAAAGACCCAGTTATGGAATTAATTAAAAATACACATATAAATTAATAACATTTGCAAGTAGCTGTTATTTAAAAAAAAATGAACAATATAATTATACAACTAAGCTTGAAAATTAGATATTCTCATCATAAATTATTTATAAAATGCTCACCTCTCTCTGTATTTATCTAAGGCCATTAAATGATTCTCATGATGGGGGTTATTAAAAATACAATGTCTAATTAGATAAGTAATAATAGTCACAAAGACTTGTTGTAATTGTTAGTCTTATCATTGTCCTAATCTACACTAACTATGCATGTTCTTTTTCACCCCTGTTAATTAATGGCCCTAGATAAAGTAAGTTAGAGAGGTATTTTACTTTCAAACTCTATTACCTGTCTAACACATTATAATAACAATCAATTGTAATCATATTTAGGGTTCCCTGGTGGTCCAGTGGTTAGGATTTGGTGCTTTCAACAGTACAAACTGGGTTTGATTCCAGATAGGGAACCAAGAGGTTGCACCACTCTGAAGCTAAGCAGGATTGGGCCTGGTCAGTACTTGGATGGGAGACCACTTAGAAATACAGGAATCTATATGTTGTGGTCCACTGTAGAAGGAACTGGCAACCCACTCTGCCATGAAAACCAAATGGATCAGCATGACCATGGACATAAAGAAGTGCCTGATGTGTTATGGAGAGTCAGAAATAATCCAAAAAATTGTATTTATTTGTATGTGTTCTTTACTGTGTCACTTTACATGTGTGCAATTTAACGGGTCAAATTGAAACAGAGCAAATACATTTATATGAAGCTATATTTGTTTTACTGATGTTTTTATTCAAGTTTTTTCACACAAAATCTTTTACATTGATTAAAAAATGCTCTTTTGAATGTCCTCTACAGCACACTGTAGTCGCACATGAGAACTTGGTTTATTAATGAAAACAAAAGGTACTTTTGCATTAAGATTAAATTATATTAGGGTATTAAATCTCAGGCAACAGAAAAATATATGAAAACCAAGTGGTTTAATCCACTTAACATGATCAAAAAAAATAAAAATTAGGGGCAATATCACTGAGTGGTCAAAATATGCCCCTTATCAGTGTTAGCTAGTTTTGCATTCAAAAGGTTGGTAATAAAACACAAGTTTATGAACATATAGTAAGTTTCATGGATTCATAATAATGGTCATAAAGCATACAATAGATTCCCAGTGCACTCTGCCATTCATGTAAGAAGTCAAGAAAGAGGAGAAAACAACCCAGCGCTACCTCACTTTAATGTATGTTTTCTACACTATATACCAGTGTCTCTTAACCTTTGGTTACCTTTCTGTGCTCATAAAGTCTGCCTTTGGGAACTAAAATATTTATATGACACATTCATGAATAATCGATCTACAGTAGACTCTCAGTTATCCAGCACCCACTGGGACTGGTAGATGCCGGATAAATGTAGTTTCTGGTTGCTTGAGAGTCATTATTAAATGAGGCCTAGATTAGCTGCACATGGGATGCTCTGCTAAGTATATTTGTAAGTGAGGGTTGTTCTAACAGCAGCAGCTTTCACTCCTCACTTACACACAGGTACGTTCAGCTGGAGGGTTAAGTGCTGAACCCGGGGAATGTAACGCCAACACTGCCCTGGCTCAGTCACTCATGTCCGTCTACTTCCAGGTAAAACTAAATTGCAGAGACATACAGTGGATGACATCTAGGTGCCTGTAAGCATTTTGTGGCATGACAACCTGGCATTTGTTGAGCCTTAAGACCAATAGATAAGGTCTTGGACTGGCATGTGTCCTGTTGAAAACCACTGCTGTCAACCAATCATTGTTCATACAAAACTATTTAAAAATAGTATGCAGAGAGAGTAACAGCCAAATTGGGAATACGCTGTCCCTTTCAGGTTTAACCTTTAACGTCAACGTAACCACATTTATGTAACTATTCTCATCTATTACACAATTACTATTTTTAATTGGAAACGTTATCACTGCCTGTGGTTGTCCTGAGCCAGCCCCCCACACACCTGCTCATCTAACCGTGAGGAGCTAACGTCTTCTGCTGATGGCCCCACCGTAGCTAATTGTCACCAGGAGATGCACCTTACACTGAGCGGAAGGTTAAGAACTGTTTAAACGGCAAGAGGCTAATTTTAGTGCTTGGAGGATCTTGTCTGTTTCCTTTTCTTTGTTTGTGTCTCTTTTGCTCAGCCACTAGTGTCAGTCAAAGCAACAATTCATGACAAGAACTGATCTGTAGGTTTTGGGTCTTCAAGACTAAACAGTTGTCTCAAAGACACAACATGCTCATCAAGAATTAGGTAACGTTCGCAAAGTTTTAGTAAAGAAAAAAAATATTTTTATAAAACAAAATAATAAAAATAAACAGCATTTAAATTATTATTTATTACGTGCTTGTCTACTTCTCTGTTGAAGGAGATCTTGAACTCAGAAAAAGCTTTCAGGTTCTATAATGGAAATGTGGCAATTCAAAGTGGCAATAGAGCTAATTGATATCTCTTTAGGTTACAAGGACATAACCGGCTGAGGAACTAGCTCAAACAAGCAGTTCAAACTAGGCAATAGTAGCCCACGTATTTAACCCTATTTCCAACTATGCTATTAGCTGTGACGTGTGTTATGCTATATAAGGGACTGGCCGTCCAAATAAACTCAGAGATTATTCTGATGACACTCTGACTTCTGTGCATTATTTTCTCTCATTATATCTTGGTACCCAGATATAATAGATACACACATCAGAAAACATTATTACTCACTAATCTGATCCTATCACACATAAATTAATTGTAGGCTGAGTTTATTTATTCTAAAAACATTTAGCCCATTTTCCAGCTTAGTTCTTGAAAACAGCATAAGGTAATACAGTTATCATTTTACCAGTGAAGATGCTAATTTATAGCATAATAAGACATTGCCACAGGATTAACATTTTTTTTAGATTGTATATCATCAAGAGAACTTAAGAAAGGAATACAATTGAACGTCTTATTTTCTTCTACAGCTGTCTATGGGTTCAGCACCCTTAAAGTACCTTCGCTATTTTTTATTAATTTCAAATAAATAGTACTCTCACATTAAGTACTGATGTCTTACTCTTGTGTGTGGCTTTTATGACAGTGACCCCATAAAAGCCATTGGTGGTATATTGTAGACCACATAGGCAATTAAGCAGTTAAAATCAAACTTGTACAGCTCCCTGTAGTAACATCATCTCCTTGTGCCTTAGGAACCAACAAAACAAGACTGTAAACACTTTATGGCAGTGATTCATACCGAATATAAAATTCTAGGTACCGCACACGAAGTCCTGCAAAAAATGAAATCAGTGCCCACCTGGGGTGTAGAGCCATGTCAACCATTAGGACAATGCACATTAAAGCTTTCACTGCAAAGGATAGAAAAATGAATGATCTGAAGTTAGGAAAACCAACATTAGAGGATTACGTGAATTTGTGAAATATGTAATACATTAACAATGTATAAGCCATAAGAGAAAATCATTGTTTTAGCAGATTGCATGTGTATCCTGGATGGCTAGAGAGGGGGGTCCTACTGGAGTGGCACTTTCTACTCCTATTGTCCAATGACTATAAATAAAACTGGATGGAGATTTCTCCCATTTCTCCTAGGTTAATCATCCTATGAATAAAAAAATGTCTGCCAACATTTAAAATTAAATTCAATAGTTAAAATTAAAAGCTGAATTTATCTTAAACATGCAAAACACATTTTGCCCATTATCAAGTCAAGTGCGTCATAACAGCGTACTGTAAATATGACTCTTCATTGGGCCTTTAATGCAACACAAAACAGGATGAACGTGGTTTACCACCTCTAGACTGATTTATTAAATTCACCAGAGGGAGGAACAGTCTTGGGGCAATCAGTAAGTCTATTAGCCCTGGTTGCTTAGCAGGTTTTTTGCAACATGCCCCTTGAATGTTAGAAACTTTTATCTTAAGTGTCCCATTTATCAGAGATGGGAAAGTAATAAAATGCATTTGCAGAAGGAAATTACAAAAGACAAGTCACGTTTGCCTTGAGAAAATATTATTTAATATGTCTGCATATGTACATTTATCAATAACCAGGTATATAATTTAATCTATTAAAAATGATAGCTGATAATCATTAAATTAATAGTCTTCCCAGATCTCTTAATATGAATCTATTAATCTATCCATTGTATCAATGTATTGATTGTATTTCTTTTAAATAAATATATTTCTATAAGTCATCATGTCTTTATACTCGACTTATAAACATTTATATTAGAATCTGACAATATGTATGTATCTATCTATCTATCTATCCCTCTATCTATCTATCCCTCTATCTATCTATCCCTCTATCCCTCTATCTATCTATCCCTCTATCTATCTATCTATCCCTCTATCTATCTATCCCTCTATCTATCTATCTATCTATCTATCTATCTATCTATCTATCTATCTATCTATCCCTCTATCTATCTATCCCTCTATCTATCTATCCCTCTATCTATCTATCTATCTATCTATCTATCTATCTATCTATCTATCTATCTATCTATCTATCTATCCCTCTATCTATCTATCTATCCCTCTATCCCTCTATCTATCTATCTATCTATCTATCTATCTATCTATCCCTCTATCCCTCTATCTATCTATCTATCTATCTATCTATCTATCTATCTATCTATCTATCCCTCTATCTATCTATCTATCCCTCTATCTATCTATCTATCTATCTATCTATCTATCTATCCCTCTATCCCTCTATCCCTCTATCTATCTATCTATCTATCTATCTATCTATCCCTCTATCCCTCTATCCCTCTATCTATCTATCTATCTATCTATCTATCTATCTATCTATCTATCTATCTATCTTTTTCCATTAAAGAGACACATATAGCTCAGATTGTTACTTGAAAAGCAAACACTGCACAGGTGAAATAAATAAACTTTTAGTCCATAAATTGCATTTGAATCATTATTTAGTTTGATAGACCCTAGGCCTCTGTTATGGGGCTCTATAGAGAAACAATTATAGGCTGCTGCTGACATTCCAAAATCTGATTGTATCAGAGGGGGGCCTGACAATGCCGCAAAGTTGCATTTCCAATTTGTTTCTTAAAGCTTATCAGCCTTATTAAATTGCGATTTGGCAAATTTAAAAGGGCTTTATTTAAGCACATAGCATATTTTTTTACAGAAGTTTTTAGTTATTGAAGACCTTGCTTTTGGATAGAAGTTCACTAACTAAAAACTTCTGTAAAAAAATATGCTCTGCGCTTATATAGAGCCCTTTTAAATTTGCTCAATCGCAATTTAATAAGGCTGTATATTTATTTTCTGCTAGAATAGTTTCTACTTATGTTTAAAGTCCTCACTTTCAAATATGTGCTATACAAATAGCAGTTAAAGATGGAATCCATCCACAGAACCTGACCCGACAAGACTTCTGCTCAAGCTGTCCTCGCCCAGTGAAAGTGAGCAAGTCTCTTGGTAAAGCTCTTGCGTTAATCTTGGCCTACGTCGTATTTTTCACAGGCATTGATTTTGTGCGCAGGATTATCCAGATGGTCATAAAGGAATCCTTCTGATAGGATTAACCCGAGCTCTGCTCCATCTGGTACCCTTGTACATGGCTGCGGGGTGTCTGCTGACTGATAGGGCCATACACAAAGGGACGCACTTACTAAGTGGTGTTCAAAATGAGAAATCGTGCATATTTACAAACCTTAGTAAATATATTAGTATATTTACAAATATTTAACACCTAGTTGTACATATACAAACAGAATGGAATAGCTTATACATATAAATTGACATGCTAAACATCTATCGATCTATTTATATATATATATATATATATATATATATATATATACTAGCGACTTGCCCGTCAAAAATGACGGCAATAAAAACTAAAGCCTGGCAATGCTGTTTGCCACACAATGTAAGCCTCTCCCCCTCTACTTTACTGGCCTTGTGATGAGCGCCTTTGGCGCTCATCACAGGCCTTGCAATGAGCCCCTTTGGAGCTCATTGCGAGTCTCTCCCTCTGTCTACTTCCTCCCTTGTGTCTTATTTCCCCCCTCCTCTCCCTCCCTTGTGTCTCCTTCCACCTCGTCTACCTCCTTTGTATCTCCTGCCCCCCTGTGTTTTTACCTCCCTCTCCCTCCCGTGTCTCTAAACCCATCCCCTGTGTCTCTTTCCCCCTTCTCCCTCCCATGCATCTCTTCCCACCCCCCCTGTGTCTCCCCCAACCCTCCCCTGTGTCTGTTCCCCCCTGGCCTGTGTCTCATTCCCCCTCCCCCTTCCTCGTGTCTCCATTTCCCTCCCTTGTGTATCTTCCTCTCCTGCACTCTCTCCCCTGTGTCTCTTCCCCCTCCTCTCACTCCCCTGTGTCTCTTCCCCCTCCTCTTTCTGTGCCTTTTTCTCCCTGTCTCTTCCCCCTCACCCTCTGTGTCTCTCCCCACTCTGTGTCTTCCACCCTCTCCCTCTGTGCCTCTTCCCCCGCCTCTCTCTGTGTGTCTCGCCACTGTGTCTCTTCACCCCTTCCTCTGTCCCCCCCCCCCTCTGTGCCTCTTTCCCCCTCTCTCTGTACCTCTTCCCCCCTTTCCCTCTGTGTCTCTTCCTCCCTCACCCTCTGTATCTCTCCCCCCTGTGTCTCTTACCCCCTCTCCCTCTGTGCCTCTTCCCCCCTCTCCCTCTGTGTCTGTTCCCCTCTTCCCCCCCCCCCCCATTTCCCTCCCATGTGTATCTTCCCCCTGTTCTCCCTCCCGTGTGTCTTTTCCCCCTCCTCTACCTCCCCTGTGTCTCTTTCCCACCTATCCCTCTGTGTCTCTCCCCCCTCCCTCTGTGTCTCTTCCCCACTCTCCCTCTGTGCCTCTTCCCCACTCTCCCTCTGTGCCGTGCCTCTCCCCCCCCTCTTCCCCACTCTCCCTCTTCCCCACTCTCCCTCTGTGCCTCTCCCCCCCCTCTTCCCCACTCTCCCTCCCCTCTTCCCCACTCTCCCTCTGTGCCTCTACCCCCCCTCTTCCCCACTCTTCCCCACTCTTTCATCTGCTCTCGTCTTGGGCCGCGCTGCCGCGCTCTGCGCATGCGCGGCTCGCGACGCGCTCTGCGCATGCGCGGCTCGCGACGCGCTCTGCGCAATGCGCAGCAGTTTATCATTGTCAAACTGCGATTCGTCTGAAGCGTGACGACGAATCGCAGTTAGACAATTATAATATGTGATAGGCTGACCCCATTTAACACTTATTCGCTATAAAGCTGTTTTTGCCTGACAAATCCCCCATTGCATATAACACAGTTTTTGGCCGACACATCCCCGATTAACACTGATTTGATGCTTTTGTATCATTCCAACACCAAGAGCCATGAAAGGAATGTCAAAATCGAGTTTACCTGTGACTTACCCTATGCTAAAATTGACCCGTTTAACACTGTTTCGTTTAGCACTTGGTCTTCTAGAAACACATCTACAGAGATAAAATGGCTATGTCTTTATTTATATACAGGTATACCCTGCTTAACGCTACCCATTTTAGCGTTGTTTCGTTATAACGCTATTTTGACCCGTAATTCCCTGTTTAACGCACTGCCTCGCTATAACGCTGTTTTTACTGCCAGACCCCTTTTAATGCTCTGATTCTCAAAAATAAAAACAGAATCCAGGATTACCCAGAAGCTTCAATATCACAAATGTAAAGTTTATATTTCTGCTAAGGTTCAGCTTGTGTTAGTGTTATGTTTGCTGTTTCTTTTTTTAAGTTCATATAAAACCAAAACAGTTCACATTTCAATTGCAATTGTGTGTGTTTTTTTATGAGTTCCCCAATTCCTATCTTCTCCATGATAAAAATGGCCCGGTTTAGAGCCGTTTCGCTTAACACGACTATTGCTTGGAACCATCTACAGCGCTAAACGAGGTATAGCTGTATATATATATATATATATATATATATATATATATATATATATATATATATATATATATATATATAGTAGTACAAATAAGGAATAGTACATTAGTGATTCTATTTAAATGTCTAAAAATAAGTTGATAAAAACTTATTTCCTGCTCAAATTTATCAGAAATACAGTATATGCACTGCAGTCTGGGAAAACTGGGCGGGACATGCAAATGAGGCCACATAATGCACCATCACTCTGTCAATCCAAACCATTTTAAACTATTTATATATCTGCAGTAGCCCTTTCGTATATACTGTCTACTTGATACTGTATGTATATAAGTGTATGAAAATATTTTCAGTAAAAGCAACTAGTAATGTTCACAATGTTAACCCTATGCATGCCATCCTGTACAGATACATGCACTGTACATCTTACATACATACAGCATAAAAGTACAAAAGTTTGAAAGAGTACATGAAGGAATTGTCTTATGTCTCTGGGTGTATCCAGGATCTGCATCCAATTTCTACACAAGACCCCAAGGGACACCAGGCTAGATTCCAAAACATTTTTTCACAATTCTTTTTTTTTTCCATTATGCTATTTTTCCAGTGGCATTAAGACCCTCAGGGTTTATTTAAATATAGTTTTGATGCATTGCAGAGTCACTGTGTACAGTCATTTGCCAACAGTGCCAAAATATTTCTTGCAGTTCCACAGTGTTTTAATTCTGTTAGACGCTGTGACACTGATCGAAGCAGCGAGGTCTTCTCTAGATTCTGTACCGAAGTGTTGGGTGTAAGGTTTTCTCAGAGTATCAAGAACAGAGTGTAAACTCGGTACGTAAGGGACCACTAGAGATCTGTATAGTGCATTCTATTTTATTATTTTGAGAGAAAATTGTATAAATAGGTTGCTTGTTAACAGAAACCCCATATTTATACATGGCTCTTCTAAAGTAAAAGATCGTGGGACCGTACACTCTGTTTACATACAAAGTGTATCCTGCCTACTGACTGTGCATGATTAAAAACAGACAACAAAGCCACACCAAGAGGACAGTGATTGATAGCAGTTTTTCTCTGAACTCAGGACTGCACTGAAAAGTTAACCCACTAAAAAGTTAACTGACCTGTATAGGTCATTTCAGCATGCCATGCTCTGCACTGATGCAATTGGTAAGGCTTAACCCTTTTTTTTCTCACCACACAGAGCTGTACGTGCTGTGTAATACAACATGCATAAGCTTAAAGGAAGCCATGTTTGATAATGGCTACGGATTGAAGAGGCATTTGTGGGCACATTTGCAGTGTCATAACTGTTTTTCTCCGAACTCTGAGCTGGAAGCAGGTTTTTTTAACTTGCTTTAGACATTTAAATGTGAACACAGATTTCCTTTTTTTTACTATATATATAATATATATATATGTATATATATATATATATATATATATATATATATATATATATTTATATATATATATATATATATATATATATATATATATATATATATATATAGAGAGAGAGAGAGAGAGAGAGAGAGAGAGAGAGAGAGAGATATCTCCAAGCTCTATGTAAGTTTGATTTTAAGTTTAGACAAGGCTCTCCATTCTTTTGCAATGTGTTAATTTTGTATTTGCTGTGTACTTAATCCTGTATAGTGATACGGAATAATATGAAGATAGATAAATAGATAATAGATAGATAGATAGAATGTTACATAGACTGTAAATTTATTTTGTATGAACTTGCCATGCTTGCCAACTACTACATATTTGCCAATCGCTGTTTACAACATTTAAAAGGGTGGATAGGGGTGGGTAGATAATGCTACATCGGCAGAGTCGAGTTTAGACCATATGTAGACCTATCTTGCCTACTACATATTGTAAAAGTATATTTTTACTAAACAATTTTGGTTAAAAAATATAATGCATTTTAACTGCTTCCATTAAGTACAAAGTTCTGACTATATATAAACTTTTTTTTTTTTTTTAAATAAATAACAACGGAAAACAATAGATGGGCGAAAGCTATTTACCTTGCTTGCTACACGTTAAAAGTACGTTTAAAATAAATAATTTTAGTTATGAAAAAATAAATATACATTTAAAAAAATAATAATAACAGCTAAAAAGGGTGAAGGCATATTTTTATCTTGTCAACTACATATGTTAAATGTAAGTGTTAATAAATAATTTGGGGTAAAAAATATATTATGCATTTATCTACTTCCTATAAGGACTTATTAAGCCAGAATATATATTTTGAGTGATGTTTAACATGGAGAGATCTCTATGAGCTCAAGACAGTGCAAATTAAATTGAACTGGCCATTTAAACAGAGGAACATTTAACATCTTGTCATCCTCCTCTTTGCCTGCCAGGACCTCTTGAGTGTGCTTACTTGAATTTGCATAAACACTGGGAGAGAGTTCAGCGTAGCTGCTAGAGCTAATGGTACATAAGGTAATTTAGTCACTTCTCTGTGGAATGCTGTCAGGGTGACGAGCTCCCCTGCTTTGCCTTGTAGCATATTCAATCATTGAATAATAATGTAGCCAGCCAGCAGCTCCGAGGGGTCCTGCACTATCCCTGTTTGAGGCTAAAGTGTTTAGTCACCAGGGAAAAACAATAGAAACTGATGCCACACTTAGATTAAATGAGCATTCTGTGATTTTTCTACATCAAAAAAATGTGGCTGCGAAACTCATGTTTCATCTTATCTCTCTACTAATCCTGATACAACAAAATATAACTCACTAGGAAATTGCCCGTCAAAAATGATGGGATTAAAATTGTAAGGCTGGCAATGCTGTTTGCCACACAATGTGAGGCTTTTGGTCCTCTGAGCACCTTCGGCGCTCATCACGAGACCTGCGCTGAGTGCCTTTGGTGCTCATTGTGAGCCTCTCCCCACGTGTACTTACATTTTTCTGCTTTGCACTGATCATCTTTGGCGCTCATCCCGAGCCCCACGCTGAGCGCCTTTGGCCCTCATCACAGGGCTCGCAATGAGAGCCTTTGGCGCTCATTGCAACCCTCTCCCGCTCGCCTTCGTCGCTCTTTGCGACCCTTTCCTCCTGCCTACTGTACGGGCCATTCATTGCAGGTTTTGTTAACCTGCAAGTTTTGTGCTTGGGAATGCCATGTGTCTCTTTCTACCATCTCCCCCCTGTCCCTTCCCTGTGTCTTTCTTCTCTGTGTTTCTGCTGAATGTTTGCGTGTTACGTGCTGACTGACATTGGTTTTATTTTCAAAGTCCCGCATGCCTGGCATTGTTGGTGCAAGTGTTACTGTCTTTGCCATTGTGTATTTTCTAAGGCCAACGTGCCTGGCTTTGCTCAACCTCGTTTTCATCCAGTTTCAGAATTTTTACGTTTTTCATCCGCCATTTTGACGAAAAACCCCAAATACGGCTCAAATTCGCTTGCAACCACACTATATATATATATATATATATATATATATATATATATATATATCCTGTTTCTCTGTCATTTGTCGCCCCCAGATTTTCTTCGATTCCTACACCCTTGCTGAAAACTATAATATTTGTGGTTAACATGATTACATTGTAATTTGGTCATTTGCATTAACATGCAATTCATATTAGTATGTTGTCTGAACATTAGTTCAGAATGCTGGAGAATTTACCTCTATTCTGGGTAAAAAGTTTGTTCTATACAATAAATTAATAAAAAAATAAAAAAACAGCCTCTCTAATTAATACATATAAACCAAATTTGGCCACTGTAAGTTGAGAAAACGTCATATGCTTTGGAACTATGTAGAAAAATACCAAAATAGTAGTTATGCAAGCCATGAGCATAAAGTGTTCTTATAGAAAATCTTACATTTAACACGATACTGGTAGACCAAGATGGAACTCTCCCTGACAGACAGATTATTGACCCTTCTTAAAGAGAATAGTTATACATTTGTTTTTTCTAAGCTTATGTGAGTGGGACATTATGCATATTAGTGGCACAGTGTGCTAATTAGAGGCACAGTGTACTTCATTAGTGTGCTAGATAGTAGAGAACTGCAGAATCTGAAAAAATAAATAGTAATGTGCAGCCATCACAGAAGGTTATCTGCAAATACCACTAATTAGCATGCTATAACACTAATAAGCATGCCACAGACTTCAAATATTATTTACTTAAGAAACAGAATAATTTAGTTTAGTGCAATGTAAAGGTCACTGTTCATCCTTTTAAAAATAAGATTATTTCAAACCTAATAGATCCACCACAAGAGCATTAAGGAAGTCATGTTACAGTACAGAACAGTTACTTACCATGTTCTAGATAGGAAGGTGTTCCATCAGAAGGGTCCAACCGGCGCGCCCGCCTTCCATGCTTTGAATTGTTGTGAACAAACATATTGTCTGACACGGCCAAGACATGTCCATCCACATTAATTGTAGTGGATACAACAACCTAGAGAAAGACGTACACATTGGTCAAAATATGGCAAGATATTTTTTTAGGATCATTATTACCTTGTAACCAAAACCATTCCTTCTCTACAAAAATGTAACCGTTTCTTAATTGTATAATTATTAGCACATTATACCTGCTTGCAACAATAGCAACTAAAAATCCACATGCATATTTGGTGAGTTGAGGAGTATAGATGGGGCACATACATTATAATGTCTTAGATGTGGATGTGGTATCTGGGACAAAGGCATCCAGGGGAGAGGGGAGAAGATACTGTAGTGTATCTGAGAAATGAAGAGTGTGAGCCATTATTATACATTGCTAATGGGAAGGAAGGAAGCGAGGAAGGAAGGAAGCCTCCAGAATAACATTTTAAGTCCTCTTTGTTCTGCTAACAACCTTCCTCTTTCCTCCTCTCTTATCACCTCCTCTCACTTCTGCCACTTCTGACTTTTCTTGTGCTGCCACTTTTCTTTGGAACTCCTTGCCTCTCTCCACTCGACTATGCTCCTGCCTCAAATCCTTCAAACACTCGCTAAAAACACATTCATCATTCTTCTATACCTCTTCCATACCCTTTAGATTGTAAGTCAGCATGTAAGTGTGCTTTAGTGAAAGGTCTGTGTAGATTTGATTTTAAGCTCAAAAACAGGGCCCTCCATTCTTTTTTCTTCATTGTGTTAATATTGTTTTGACTTCAGCTTCCCCCTGTATAGCGTTACAGAATGTGTTGGGGCGTTACAAATAAAGGAAATAATAAGGAAGGAAGGAAGGAAGGAATGGAGAAAGAAAGGAAGGAAGAAGGAAAGGAGAAAGGAAGGAAGGAAGAAGGAAAGGAGGAAGGAAGAAAAGGAGAAAGAAGAAAGGAAGGAATGGAGGAAGGAAGGAAGAAGGAAAGGAGAAAGGAAGAAAAGGAGAAAGAAGAAAGGAAGGAATGGAGGAAGGAAGGAAGAAGGAAAGGAGAAAGGAAGGAAGGAAGAAGGAAAGGAGGAAGGAAGAAAAGGAGAAAGAAGAAAGGAAGGAATGGAGGAAGGAAGGAAGAAGGAAAGGAGAAAGGAAGAAAAGGAGAAAGAAGAAAGGAAGGAATGGAGGAAGGAAGGAAGAAGTAAAGGAGAAAGGAAGAAAAGGAGAAAGGAAGGAAAGAAGAAAGGTATGAATGGAGAAAGGAAGGAAGGAAGAAGGAAAGGAGAAAGGAAGAAAAGGAGAAAGGAAGGAAGGAAGAAAGGGAGGAAGGAATGGAGAAAGCAAGGAAGGAAGAAGAAATGGAGAAAGAAATAGAGAAAAGAAGGAAGGAAAGGAAGAAAATGAGAAAGGAATGAAGGAAGGAAGGAAAGGAGAAAAGAAGGAAGGAAGAAAGAAACTGGGGCATAATCTCAAAGTGTTTTCGATTGAGGAGGACAGAGAATGCAGCCAAGAGGGACCCATCTACTTTCCTGGATAGAAAGGGCTCCTAATAATCAGAACATGTTTCTTTTGCAGCCTATTTTGCAGTTCAAGACCAAATCTATGGTCAAACAAGGTAATTATTGTGCACAAGTAGAATGAAACAGCCTTGAGAACAGTGCCCTCCACTTCCCCTTCCACAAAAGGATCAGCTAAGGAATCCCAGAACGATGTGTTTGTTCATCTTACACCTAAATATAATAATTGCCTGTTAATTGCAGCCTAGTCTGCCACCTCAGACTAACACACTGGAGCCTCCAGTCTTGCTCTCTTCCTCTTTAATCCACCTATTATGTTGACTAATTAACTTTGCTAGACAGTTTATTTCTTCCTCCATTATCAGCTCCTGTCAGCTGCAAGCTCCCAGCGGCTGAGGAGGACCCAGCTCATTTGATTGATCACCAATAGATTGACATGCAGATTCATTTAATTAGAATCACCTCACTTGAGAAATGAGAGAGCCCAGCAGACTAGGACTAATGTATCTGCTCCCTAATGTTTCAGCTGCCAGCACTGGCAAAATAAAGAGAGTCCACTGGCATTATTCCCAGCTCCCTTTATAAATCTCTTACTATAATTGTTCTGTGTTTTGAGTGCCCCATGAAGAGGTGAGATACTTATGTGGTCATCAGTCTGACCTCACGATGGTTCTTTGGCCACACTCCTGATCTATGCCGATTTAAATATTTAAAAATAGATATTTTGGCAGCTGTTTTTATTGCTAAAATATTATTTTTTATGAAGATCTGTATCTTTTATGGCATCAGAAATGGAGCTAATAAGGGTAAATTACATGTATTTGTGTGCAATGCACTGAAATAGCTGTTCCCCTATTAAAGTACAATTGAAAGTATATATATTTTTAAACATATGTTTTATATCTGACAATGACAAACGGTATATCTAATCTAACACATGCTGCTTATATCAGAAACAAACATTACATTGAGTGATTCTATACACATACATATTTTTTTTTTTTTTTTTTTATTGGTCTCCACACCTCCAGAGCTGCTTACATAGGCACCTTGTACTAACCAATAGAAAAACTGCATTCAAGTATGTTTGTTAAACCTATATTAACCTTCAAGATAACAGCAGCAATGTGCAAAGATCTAGAGCAGAAATGTCTGAGCTCCTCCATGTGGTGGGAACAAAAGACTACACATCCCATGATGCCTTGCTACAGATACTGGACCCAGACATTGTAATAATGTTGTAACAGCCTGTGATTGGCCAAAACAAACTATGAATTTTATGCAAATTTAGCTTGGAATTTCAGGGGTATTCCTTCTCATAATCAACTGCCAGAAAACTGATGAAAATGTATTAATGTTAATTTTGGGGGGTTTATTCATGCACAAAATGTTTGCATACACTACTGATTCTCCTCTATCAGATGCATTCAGAATCCATGAAACTTTTATATGCCTTTAAATTAACAAAATTAATACAAACTTAACAGAAATTGATGTTGATCTGCGGTACTAATGAATACAACAAATTTAGAAGTGTAGTAAGGAAGCCTCACTTTTATGTTTGCTCAAATTGACATGGATTTATTTTTTTCTTTGTTGCATCAGAGAGTATTTGATAATATCTCAAAGTGTGTTTTCTTTTTCAAATGAAAGTGTCAGAGCTCAATAACTTAATCCGAATTTACTGCTCTTGGGGGCTTGCCCTTGTCATCCAATGAGATGTACAGATTAAAGCATGCTCTCTGCAATTACCTGTTAGTTTAAATGAAGTTTAAACAGGTTTACTTAATATTTTTTGAATTAAAATATTATTTTTGTCATGTTTCCAATGTGCTCTTATAAATGCATGAAAAAAAAACTTGTGTTTCATGTCCCTTTAAATATTTTATATGCAAAAGAATGGCAATAGAACACAATTTTGGATGTACTATAGATTCTCAAGTTACTCTCTATCATACACAAGTACCTGGATGTTGTGCATTAGGGCTCCTTTTCTAACTGTCTCATTTGTACACAAAAATGATTTCCAGATCCCTCTTTTAAAGTCACTAATTTCTACACTTTATACACCAAATCAGATAAAATGCCACATCAATTTACAAGAACTGTTGGAGAAGCAGCATGCAAAGAGAAACAGATGGCTATATTTACACTAAGAGAATCATGTTGCTGTGTCAGTATTTATAATTATTTGCTCTCAGTGCCTTTCTGTTGTATTGAGATAAAATGGTTTTACTATTTGGAAATCCCTAAAGAATGTTCTGTAGGAATATCAGGAGCTGTTTGATGTTAAGAAGGAACTGGCAACCCACTCCAGTATCTCTGTCATGAATAAAAAGTGGATCCGCATGACCATGAAGTCAAAGAGAGTCGGAAATGACTGAAGGACGTAAAAAGAAACCTCACACAATACCTGCCATTTTGATTATTTGACCACAACACAACAGGGAAATCCTGAAGTACTAGCCTGCTGTAGATATTGCCTAAACTTGCCTTAGATTGTATTATAGAAGTGAATTAAAGGCATATGCAAGTGAGCTGGGTTATTATTGCATCTTATAGTGGCTGAAAAAATTGTTTGCATGAAAAAATCCCAAAGTAAACAGTTAAACCGTTAGCCTGAAGTTTGCTGAATTTCTTGCATTTGAAAACAGTTTTCTCTCAATGTTGACACCCTCATAAATTCCCAGGAAATATTAGCATAAGTAATACATTGTATCGTTTTTGCCTGGGGATTGTGCAGACATGCTCAGTTAGCACTTGAAGTCTGCCCTACTGTGGGAAGTCACATGATTTCAGACACTTTCCTTTCCTTTAGCCAATCAGCAGCTTTTATATCGGGTACATTTTTTAATGAAGTACCCAATATGCGCAGTGCCATTGCTGGGGGTGTCTACATCACCTCCAGCAAAAAAAAATTGTGAAGCATATGCACCATGCAAGCACAAAGTTGCACTCCACAGCTTTTACATGGCTCCCGTTTGAACACTGTAATTTATACGACTAGGCAAGAGACATGTTTTTGAATATGATAAATATTTCTCAATACTTCTTTCTCTTTCTTATACCCATCCTAATGTTCCTCCAACCACCTTAATTAATTTCAAATGCACTTCAAATTAATGATTTTATTCACTCATATAATTATACTCAGTGAAATTAGATGAACGTTTGATATCACCACCTTACTCAGTTCCCTGCTTAATCTAATGTGGCAAACCTGCTACATCAAGTGAGGAGCAGAATGGATCGTATCACCTGTACAAACTGACACAGATGGATATCTCAAGAAATCAATGTTAAATATAGCAATGTTTCAAAACTATTTTCTCAATTTAAATATATAAACAAGTATTTTATTTTTATTAATAATATTTCTGAAACTTGCTCACAAGCCCTTATTGTGAGAAAAAAGTATAGTATATACTCTCATGTGAAAAGGCTGGACAGCTCCAATGTAGATTGCATGACTTTACAGGCCATATTCAATTCTAAGCCGTAGAGGCACCGGTACACCCGCAAAGCCTGCGGGCTTGAATTCGGCAGAGTTACAGAGCTATTAAATTAGCCAAGCCCGCAACAGACGAGGCCGACATTGAAACCCGTAAACCATTCTTGCACACATTGCATGTGCGGCCGTGAACATGATCAATTAGTCAAACCTGTAGTTACGGGTTAGACAGAGCCAATAGTAAAACAGATCATCATCATTCCGTCACTGAAAAATGGAGGTTAGATTTCAGTCCCTTACGGGTTTGAATTACCAGTTATGATCTGACCCGCATTCCAGAAATAATGCAATATTAATAAATCAGTAAATATTATATTCTAGTCCATGCGAGTTCCATTACATGTATTAACACATTGATTGCCAGGATTGGTATAACACGGAAATGAAACATTACATTTTATATTGAAGATTTGCGAGCTTGGGAATGTTGAACTATTAATTTGAATTCCTAACATCACTTTCCCTTTAATTTTAAGTACAGTAGTGTGTGTATATTTGCATTTACAGTGCTACGGATAGGACTTTAACCCACTTGTGGGTCCTCTCTAGTAACCGTAGGCTTTTTGGCTCCATTTGCGGGTTACGGGTTTGAATGCCAGTGGATTTGTGGTAATTTAATAGAGATTTGCCAATGTAACAGGTACGGGCTTGAAAGATCAAAGTATTGTGGCAATGGAGTTCTGATTTCAACAGTCCATAGGGTTTTTTCCCGCATGTAACCCCCAGATCGTTTGTGGGTAGCTGTACGAGGCCAATGTAACAGCCGTAAGTCTAGCGGGCTCCGTTACAAGCTATGGGTTTTCACGTTTGGGGAATTTAATAGGGCTGTACATCATGTAGCCTCCTTACACACTCAAGTGTCTCCTTTAGTTTGTATGGTCTTTGGGACAGGAACCTCTAGTCCTTTGTATCAGATATTTAACTTGTTATTGCCAGAAATCTCATGTGCTCCTTGTGCAATAACATTGCTGTCACTTTACAAATGAAATACATATTTGCAAGCCCACCTTTTCAAAGAAGTCTGTCATCAACGCCTTCCAACACATATCAATTAACCTGCTGGTTCATTCTTTACTATGACACATGGCCACCTCTTGCAATCTACTATTGGTTACTCATCCCCTCAATCCTTCTTGCCCAACCATCTCCTTTAGAATATAAACTCCCAGGAGTAGGGATCTCTTCTCCTTTTGTAGTATTGGTTCCTCATCCCCCCACTTCTTCTTGCCCAACCATCTCCTTTAAAATGTAAACTCCCAAGAACAGGGATCTCGACTCCTGTTGTACTATTGGTTACTCCCCCCACTCCTTCATGCCCAATCATCTCCTTTATAATAAAAAATCTCAGGAGCATGAATCTCTACTCCTTTTGTACTATTGGTTACTCATCCCCCCTCTCCTTCTTACCCAACCCTCTCCTTTAAAATGTAAACTCCCAAGAACAGGGATCTCGACTCCTGTTGTACTATTGGTTACTCCCCCCACTCCTTCATGCCCAATCATCTCCTTTATAATAAAAAATCTCAGGAGCATGAATCTCTACTCCTTTTGTACTATTGGTTACTCATCCCCCCTCTCCTTCTTGCCCAACCCTCTCCTTTAGAATGTAAGCTCCAAGTAGCAGACATATCTGCTCCTTTTGTATCTGTGTTGCTGTACTTTTATGTGTCATATATGCATTCACCCCATACATATATCACTACAAAAATTATGGTTAATGACTATAAAATAAATAAAGGTTAATGATAATAAAATGAACAGTGATGCTAAGTGCGAATACCACTTGCCTTATACACATAAATATCACAATTTTTCTAATATTGCCAGGGCAGATGGAGCCTTTTCTTAGGTGTGCAGCTATTTGTATGTGTTCTAACCTTCTGAATCATTTATTATGGAATTATCTGGGACTGGTGCTGCTTCTGTAACTCCCTCCCTGAGCATGGAAGAATGTGATTAATTCCATGAAAATGCAAAGGTCACTCTAATTGACATGACCTGCGTAATTAAGCAATCTCTGTTTACACGTTGTGAGGCGAGGTGCTCTAAGGATGGCACTCCTGACAGGATGTCGTTACAAGTGTAGAGATCAGCAACCTCCTGTATGTTCCTGCCAGTCACCTACACAGCTCTCTGCCCGGAGACTGAACGCACGCAGCCCAATATCATCAGGAACACGGCTCAGGACTAGAACATGCAGCGGGCTGACACGGGTCTGATAACACTAGTAATTTACTTGTAATGTTACAGATTCATTTGCACCGTGCTTGCAATGTAGATAACACCAACACAGGCATCTAATGCAAAATTGCGTTTAAGAATAGGCTACAATAGGGATACTGCAGTCATACATTTTCTAAAAGTCAATTATACATATAACATTATTTTTTTTCCTCAACAGTAAATGATCTGAGATGGTACTGTAGTGACATTTTATATTATGCTCATTTTAAGAACTTGAATCAAACTTGACAATCAGCAAAATAATTTTAGAAAGTAAAATCACATATATAGTTGTCATCAGTGTGGGTTGTCAAAAGTTGTTGCTAACGCGGCGGCCCTCGCAAAGCGAGGGCCGCAGTTGCTGGCAAGGAGCACCGAAGGTGCTCCTTGCCAGCAACTGTGGACTTTAGGCACGCAAATGCGGACCCTCGCGAAGCGAGGGGCCGCATTTGCGGAGGTGGAGTTTCCCACCGCGACCGAAGGCACTCAGTGCGAAACTCACAATGATCGCCGAAGGATTTCGGAACACCTACAAAATTAATGTCTCAACCAAACACTATTACCTGCCTTACAATCTTATTGTCGTCATTTTTTGAAGGGCAAGTCGCTAATCAATAAATATATTGTTTAAGTTACTAAAAGAACACTGTTAACCCAACAGCAATTGGCTTCAACTTAAAGAGCTCTATACATTGTACTATCTGTTTTCCTCTACAGTAAATTACTGTTGAATGATTTCCAAAAAAATGACTAGTACAATGTATAGCAGGTGTGGGCAAGTTCTGTCCTGGAGAGCCACATACAGTATGTGCATACCCTGGCAGAAATTGTAAAATGTTGGCATTTATTTTGAAAAAATATATATTTTATTGAAGGATAGTGATCATATAAAACCATTTATTGGGACATAGTTGTTTGGCTCCTTTTTAAGTCATATTGACAACAGAAATCACCCAAATGGCCCTGATCAAAAGTTTACATACCCTTGAATGTTTGGCCTGGTTACAGACACACAGGGTGAAAAATGAAAAACAACTTGATTTCCGAGTGATGGAGCTTCTTTAACAATCATATTAAATGGCGCAGACATTGTTTTTCCCCTAACCTGATTAGTTACCTATCTATTTTTTTCTAAAAACCTGTTGCCCAATTATTATATTATCTATTATTTAAGGGCCAGATCACTAAAGAGTGAAATGGTGGAGAAGCTGTAGTAACAACTTCCATCTTTATTTCGATATAAATATATTTGTATAAACTAAGCTATGTTCTCTAATGTTTTGCTGGCCCATATCTACCTATTTAAAGTAAACAGACAGCAAGTCTCACCATTCATGATAACTAATGTATAAGTAATGCATTATGTTGGAGGTCTTCTTTTGTATCTTTTATGCCATGAACCTCATGATTAATATTATAACAGAGGCTGAGGGTTAACTTAAGGTACTTATACATACTATCAGTCTCTATTATAATGCAAATAATGATACAAATGACATATAAACTTAGGGCCTCATTCAAATGCGATCTGACCATTTGAATAGGGCTCTATATAAGCACATAGCAATTTTTTTTACAGATATTTTTAGTTAGTGAACTTCTATCCAAAAGCAAGGTCTTCACTAACTAAAAACATCTGTAAAAAATATGCTCTGTGCTTATATAGAGCCCTATTCAATTGGCCAAATCACATTTGAATGAGGCCCTTAGTGAATAAACATTTTGAATTAGTTTTAGATGGGAGATCCCCTTTAAATATAATTTCACTCTACCCACGTAATTGGAAAAGTCTTGTGTGTATTTCTGCCTTGCACGATTTTTTTTTCATTTATTCCCAAGGAGTAACACCCAGCCTTGTCTTGAACCAATTCTACAGTTAAGAAAAACATCTGTTTTATTCCAATGTAGCCTTTTTACTAAAGAGATGCTAAAGTGTTTCAAGATACAAGGGAGGGTCCTGTAAATGCTGGAAGAATTAGGACATAGAAACAATTGGGTGGGACTGGATATGCAAGAATTCTCCTATTTAATTACTTAACTGCTTGGGAAACACAATAAAGTTTATGTAGGTTTAAATTAAATTAAACATACTGGAAATAAGAAAAATCGAACATTGTACATCTGGTCAATTCTAAGGCAAATATATCATGATCTTGATTGAGAAGGTTGAGAAGTCTTAACTATTTAATTTTGCTTTACTGGTGGCTGACATTGGTTTTCTTTCCTAACTTAACTTGTCACCTAGGAGGGATATTTGGATGCCGATAATAACATCATTATTCCGATCTTTTGAAAAGCTGTCACAATGTTGTGGAACTTAGCAACAGGATGTAACTTAGAACAAACCCCTAAATTCAAAGATGACATTTAAAGGTCAATTTTAATTTGGAAAAAAATGTGCCAGTTGTTCAAAAAAAATTAAGAACTGAATGTATATCTTATCTGAAGCCACCTCCAATGTTTCTAATCCTGTTTGCAACAAAGGCAACATGTCTGCTGCCACTGAAGCAAAACTGAATAAAATAAGTATTATTTTAAACTTATACGCATTATAAAGTCAAGTTCTTTATAAGAGGATACTATAAATATGACACTTCAGTGGTCCATTAAAAAAAGCAAATAAAAGAATGGTGGTGTTTTGTAAAGCACGACTAAATAATAAGATACAGTATTTCAGCCTTTACAGACACAAAGAGCCTCATTCAATTGAGGCATTGGGGGATACAGGCTTCTGGAAACGGAGGCCACAACTTATTTTGCTATTCAATTGGCGTCTTTTTGCGGGCTCCGATCGGGTTACGGTCTCCGGTCTCCGATTCATTGCAATGGTTAACATCGCAAGTGAATGCCCCTCCAAGCCTTTGATCTTTCACGTCCGCAAGAGTTACGATCTCTAAAATCGTAAATCGATAGTCAATTGCTCTGAGTCCCCCTCGCTAAGCAAGCCACCAAGGCCGCAAATAGCTAAAGCCAGTCCACAATTTACGGGTTCCAAAGAGGACTTGCAAAGGGCTTAAAGACATGTCTGGAGCACTTATACTGTACTTTAAAATACGGGGAAAGTAATGAATGAAAAGCCCGCAAATCGGCAATCAGAAATTATTTATTTTTTTGCTTCATTTCGAGGTTAGATCGATCTTGGGAATCAATGAGTTAATACATATCAGGCCACCCACATGGACTATCACATTCATTTTTATTAATTTGTACTTTGCGGGTTTGCGTGTCCGATTGCATATCGGACCCCAAATCGCTAGTTGATTGACATTTCAACTCCATGTTTTACGGTCTTCATGATGACGGGCTACTGTTCTATTGGCTGTTTCTGTTACGGTGTTTCTTAATTGATCATGTTCAAGCTCTCAAATGCTACATACGATAGCATGGTTTACAATGTGTGCTATCGGGCCAGGACTTGCGGGCTTGGACAATTGAATAGCACCGTAAGGTGCGGACGCTGTGAGCCCGCAGCAGGCCCGCAGATTTACGGCCTACATCCCACGACTTTCAGGCTTGGAATTGAATGAGGCTCAAAAAGTTTAATTATATGCAATCTGTATATCAATATTATATCAAAAACAAAAATGATCAAAAATATTTCCCAAGCATTTGCACTGAAAATGTTCAGTTTAAGTAATTTTCTGTTTTAGAGAAAGAATTGAAGTAGAAACGTGAGCTTGGTTGCATCATGCCCCTCTCACCTGGAATCTGCGCATATCACGTGGGTTGCCGGCATTCTTCAGGCAGTTTTGGTTACACTTTAGAAAATATTTCAGGAAGAATCTGTGGGAACAGACAAGACAAAAGAAAACATTATTTTTTTTATGGAAGGACAGTATCATGTATTTAAAAGAGTGTGTTTTAAACATTACAAAAGTTCACTTGCATGGAAAACAACATATAAACGTGCAAGAATACATCACACAGCCGTATTTTATCTGACTGGCTGAAACTCATGACTGATAAAGTTCTATTACAGCTCATTGGCCGATAGGAACAAATATTCAATTAAAGCCATATTTTCAGCACTGTGTTCCCCTTTTTAGTTTCAATCAGTTTTTATTGGCTATAATAATTATAATACATGAAGGATGAATATATGATTATTTAAAAAGAAAACACTTTAAAATGTACTAAAAAAGTGTATTTCCTTATTTTAATAAGTCTATTTAAAAGAATTGATAATATACCGTAACTAATATTTGACTCATAGCAAACCTTTTAGTCTGATGTTCCATGTTATTTTTAAATAGTATTTCAAACCAGTTTACAATTTTCCAATAATTTTTCCTGCACTAAACTCTTGCTAATTGGTGGCGCTGGTTTGTAAATTAATCTTCCAAACTGTTAGATTATGGATTATATATATATATATATATATATATATATATATATATATATATATATATATAAAACTTGAAAAACAAGAGCTTGGCTGCAAACCATTTGCCACTTATATACAAAAACTCAGCTGATAATTTAAAACCAGTCTCTGTATAACGTACCAGTAATTCTCAATAATGTGTCAGTGAATCAATTACACACAGTAGCTAACACTGCAAATGTACTGTACTGGTATAATTATTTTCCCATTCATCGAACAACACTTCATTTTTAACTTTACATATAAAATGCGTTGCTTCCTTTTCTAAATATTTAAAAAATTAAAAAAAATTGTAAAAAAGAGGCATAGTGAAAGGAAAATTAAAAAAAGGGCTTATCACCATTCTATTGAATGGACCAATGTAATTCAAGAAAAATTGCACGTCTGTGTATGTTGTGTGTAAGCTGTGAACATAACAATATTTTTATCGAAAATCTGAATTTATGAAGACTCTGTCAAGGTGCAGTCTTGTCTGAATTTATATCACTCGCTGGAGCCTGAGGGTTGTGTTGTTTGTATATCATTGATGGGAGCAGTGGGGGAAGCTGACGAGGTGACAGGATTTATTAGATAACTGGATCGTATTGAATCTGACACCTGCCCCTTCCTCTGCTCATGCCCAGAAGCAGGCAGCTTGCAATAATAACTGCAAGACCTGTTTTCCTGAAATGTAAAGTAACTATCAACCTTTAGCAAAGTATAATGTAGCTATATGACTTATGCTTGTAGTCAGAAAAAAAAAATATTTTTTCATTGTGCAACGGTTCTTTAATGTAACTATGGTACTGTTGCATGCTCCAACATGTAAAATAACCACATGAACAAAAAAAGATGAAACAATCTATAAATTTAAGTAAACTCTCTATATTTAGCATTGTGCTTGTGTGTTGATTTAGTATAGGGATGGCAGTGTTGCGCGGGGTATGCAGTACCAGCATGGTATCATTATACAGTAAGAGTGTTGTGACAAGACAAGTGTTTGTATCTGTGCCAGGGATTAAGGAATACAAGTAGCCCTGACACCCAGCTCAGCCAAGAAATCAGAATGTGGGAGCTGAGGATGTGACACTCCAGCCGGGTGGCTTTGCTGTCATCGTCTACTTATATAAAGGGCACTGATATCTGATACTTCAATATACCCTGTCTGACTAGGGTGAGGCTTATGAGCTATGTTCCCTCTTAGTATCCGACAGACAAGTCTAGATTTAAATGTTGGTGTTATGACAAACTAAGACCTAAAAGAAGGGCATATTTAGGTTTTATGCTGCCGTAGGCCCGTTAAGATTACTTCACCCCCAATGACCTAGCGACTACTTCTCCTTTCTTCCTGCTATACCCCAATTATAAAGTTACCTCCTACCTATATAGAAAATCACAACTATACACATGTCTATATAAGCATACAGTAAGTCAGAAAGCTCCAGGTACACTTACAGACAGAACACTAGTCAATGACATTGAAAGTTCAGGCAGCCTGATACTCCCAACAAATGTACTGTCATAGGCCTGGGCCTCATTGGCCTAGGCTGAAATACAGCTCTAAAGCACTACTAAGGAACTTGACACTTGAAAACCTTAATTTCTAACTGTCCTTCTTTTAGACAAAATCAAACTGTCTCTCCTACCCCTAAAGGCCCCTTCAACTCCAGTTGGTTTCTCCAAGACTCCAGAAAAAAACAGAGAATTCCCGTTTGGAGTGTGTTTGGGCCAAAAATATATTTTTAGAGCATGTGTATATCTCTAATATTTAGCCACTTTGTGTCCCTCTTTAGGAGGTATCCTAATTGGTTAGTCCGTATTTTAAACTCACCCAGTTTGAGACATGAACATGAAACTTTCAGCAAAATATACTCTAAACTGATTCAGCCATACCATAGAGCAGTTGAAATTTTAGGTATATCCCTGCTTGAGCACAGGTGAGCAAATCAGAGGCTCAGCAAGTGGTAATACAGAATTACTGAGCCTCTGAGTAGCTCACCTGTGCTCAAGCAGGGATATACCTAAAATATCAACTGTTGGTGGTCCCTGGAGGACAGGAGTTGAGGAGCACTCCCAAAGAGCAACTGGTGAGCCTGGGTCCACATCAGAAATTTCCTCATTACATTTACTATTTTTTCTCATGAAGCTTTCAAATCATTAAACTGTTAAATCATGTGCTTTACCATAAAACCCTCTTTCCTGGGCCCATCTGAAAGACTTTATATTAATATATTTGTTTGGGTATCCATAATAAATGTTGAATTCCCCGACCTTGAATCCCCTTTTCACAACTACATTTGGATCTTGGTGAGTTTTGTAAATAATAAATCACTATCTCTGGAATAGAGAAACCTGGGGATAATCAATCTATTTATGGTAGTTTCTGTTTCAGATGTATTTTTGTAGGTTGTATCCCAATGGAGTAAAAGATTATGGTTTTAAATAAAGTAATATTATGATTTCAGGCCCTATTTAATGAATAACTGTAATGGTTCACTATTTGTGGTTATGTAAAAAAATATATTTTCCCCAAAAAAATGTAATTCTATAAGAAATTGCATAATCATGTTGGTATAATGAATAAAATCAAACTGTGCCTGCTGCTTTAAGATCTGTTGGCCTTTCCCCACCCTGTCACTTTTTGTAGTATCTTCTGTTCCTCTAATGCTCACCACTCAGTATATTTGCATCCTCTTTGCTGCTCACACAGCGTAAGGGTCACTGCATTGCTAGAAATGTGACAGGCCTAGTACTTTATTATCACATTAGCACAGGAAAAAAGCCACATAATTAACAGAACTTATCTTCATTTACTTGCTGAAAGCTGTAATATTCAATCATGCGCCGCTGCCTAATTGCTTTGTCTTGCTTATACTGACTACACATGAGAACGGACAAGGCCCAATAAGGCGAGCTCTTTACAGAAGTCTCATCCGGAGTTGTTACGACTAAGGGCAATCATTAAGGATAGCCAACCTCCGCTACACAAATCTTAAAGGGTTTATGCAATGAAATGCTTATGTCGAAACATTGCTGTTTTATTTGAAAAAAATGTAAATATTTCATACTTTACAAAACTGTACAAAAAAATCCCTTGCATAGGAGCAAGAATAATCATTTTTTATTAACATAAACAAACAAAAAATCATCACATTTCTACTATGCTTTGAACTACCTATAAAACATGCAAAAATTGTGTTTATTTATAAAAGTGGGAACAGGTTTCACTTAACTCATCATCCAAAGTTTTACCCTGTTTGATAAAAATACCAAAAAGTGTTTTTTTTTTGTTATTTTTAGAGGTTGGATATATTTTTCTCTCCGTCTTGCATCACTTGCTTGTCACACAGACATTATTGTTGTGTTGCTGTTCACACCCAAAAGTTCAGCTGTCATTTAATGTCATTTGCAGCTTGTGTGCACATTTTGGAGGATTAACCTCTACTTGTATTCCTTTTTTATTTTAACCTCTTTAAATCCTCCTCCCAAAATTTAAGTAGGAGCTTTGATCCAGAACACAAAATGTAAATCCAATGCAATACTAATTCCCCAGTTATTTATCCTTAAGCAAAGTGTGTGCATTCCTACTAATATGACTCTATACAAATCTTACTAAAACCAGGACAAACAAGGTGTCCAAAGCCAACACGCTCCTGGTTTAGAGGTAGAGCAATATTATATATAACCTCTCCTATAAATTATTCATAAAACAAATTTGTATAGGCATACTTTTCTATACAAGTCAACATAATGGTTAAGTTATTAGTACTCCTAAGCATTATGCATCTTACTAGAAAAGCTTGTAACATGACATCTTCTGAAAGTGAAATAATTCTACAGTCGACACAAATCAACTTCCACAAAGCACCTTATTACACTAAATATGGCAGGTACTGATTATTAAATGCCAATTTATCTCTGGATCACATAGATACAGAACTCTATGGACTCAAGACTATCTTCCCTCTCCTTTAAGAGATGCGTCTGAGAAATTATTCTCATCTACCTAAGCCAGTTACTTTGGCCACATACATGAAGTTTTAAGTGAAATAGGTTGCCTGAGTCCTTAAGAGGGCTGTACTATGTACTTAACCCTTTTTATTTTACGTAGAGGAAAATGGTAAAATTACTGTGGGAAAAGAGGTAGCGGTAGATTCATACATAACATGGACTGTATATTCTTGAAAAAGACATGCCTACTGCAGAGAAAAAAAATGGTGGTTGCATGGAATTGTCTGAGGGCTGCATGTGGCCCCAGGGCCATCTATTGGCCACCACAGTCTTAATCACAGATCTGCAGCATTTTAATAATTCCAGCCCACACCAAAAAAAGGTATGCATAGTTACCCTACTCTATGGGCTTCCCATTTTTTGAAGATATAGATATTTTAATACCCATGAAGTGAGGCCCAGATTTTAGACAGTTGGGATGTACTTTCAACCCAGTCTAAGCTCGCCAGAACACCTTGAAGTATAACTCTCTTGTTTAAATCTACAACCTAGTACACATGTAGTTTCTTAAATATAAATAAAGCATCCTATGTCTAATGGAACACCGAGGAATTAGCTACTGATCCTAGAAACATAAATTGTGCACCAAAAGTTTAATCTGGTCTGTCCATTATATCTACCTAAAAGCCTGGCTTGAATAAATGTCTAGATAATCTTATGCTACCAAGAAGAGTTTTTTGAGGGGTACAATCAATATTAATTACATCTATGAAAACCCACATTCAATAATTAGAATATGGAGCTTCAAATGACCGAATTATGGGAATTTTTCCACCCCTGCTATATACTGATTTGTATTGGAAGAACATACATTTTCTTAACTATTATAATGTATTATATTTTTCTTTCCAAGAAATTTCACCAATGGGGTCATTGGTATTATGCCAGACACTTTATGTTATAACAATTCTCTTTACTTTATTTGTGGATCATTAAAAAAGGTTTATAGATTCCAAAACACTTCATTTTTTTGTTTGCACTGTACTTGTGCATTCTCCTGAGACAAAACCAAGAGCTCAGAAGAACAAGATGTTATCAACGCAAAATTATAACACCCCTCAAAAAAATGTTACACCTCCGAAAAATAATCTCACCCTTCCACCATAGCTGAAAGTATAATGAATTCCAGTGTGAGAAATATATGGACTGCATCCACTGGTGCTAATATAAATGTTTGCAATAAATCAAAATGAGAAATAACCCACTCTTCCCAATGAGAGTGTCTCATTCTCAGCTCTGAGTGTCAGACTTTGTCTGACTCTCTGTCTCCTTCCTGTATTAATGGTTACTTTGGCAGCCCTGTCACATTCTCCTGCCGCTGGGAGCCTGACAGAGCCGATCAGGTGCTGTCCAAACATTTATTAAAACATTTGAAATGATGAATCTATCCAATTACTGCTATTAATGCGGCTAATGCTGAGTAACGAGGGGAGAGACGGCAGCATGCGTTCGCCGTCATTCATTAACCTGCACTTGTCAACAGCTCACAGTCCCAAACCTAATCACCCACACTGGCCCTGCTCTCGCACGCGTCACTTTTAATAACTCGCTATACCGCCAATAAATTAATGGGAGCCCGTCTAGAGAGTGCCAGTGCAGCTCGATACAAATGGCCAGGAGAGAAGGAACTATGAAGGCAGCTTGGACATGTTGGAGATTGGTCCTATCCACAGAGAGATGCTATTACACATTTAATAAATAATTTATATCACACATTTCCTCTAACTGAAAACCATGTGGGCCAATCTATAATTTGAATTTTGAACCCAAAATTCATAACCGACTAACACCTGCAACAAATATAATATATTTCCTTGACCCTTTCTGCTGCTTAAAACAACTGTCAGCCATAGTTTATTCACTAGTATGTGCAGTTACCATGGAAATGTGTCATTTATCAAAAATCGCAGGAAAAACAGCTCCAAATTTACAGGCATATCGTGTCAGTCCCCAAACAGAAAATTCAACCAAAAGTAACCAGTAAGAGCAACGGATATTTTAATATAACAACTTTGCCGTTTGAATAATAGGTCCATGCAAGAAATAAATGCCATGGCATAAAATATTTTGTTTTCTTAAATAAAATGAAAAGAAAATTTTGATACAGATTTATTATGACAACACAATGTCCCCTATTCTCATTATTTGTAGGCCTCATCACCTCAGAAATTGAAGGCCTCAGTACCTCAGTAACTTTAGGCCTTTCACCCTCAGTAATTTTAGGCCTCAGTACCTCAGTAATTTTAGGCCTCGCACCCTCAGCAATTTTAGGCCTTGCACCCTCAGTAATTTTAGGCCTCGCACCCCCAGTAATTTTAGGCCTTGCACCCTCAGCAATTTTAGGCCTCACACTATCAGTCATTTTAGGCCTTGCACCCTCAGCATCTTTGGGCCTCACACCCTAAGTAATTTTAGACCTCGCACCCGCAGCAACTTTAGGCCTCGCCCCCTCCGTCATTTTAGGCCTTGCACCCTCAGTCATTTTAGGCCTTGCTCCCTTAGTAACTTTAGGCCTTTCACCCTCAGTCATTTTAGGCCTTGCACCCTCAGCAATTTAAGGCCTCGCACCCTCAGCAATTTTAGACCTCGCACCCTCAGCAATTTTAGACCTCGCACCCTCAGCAATTTTAGGCCTCGCACCCTCAGTAATTTTAGGCCTCGCACCCTCAGCAATTTTAGGCCTCACACTATGAGTGATTTTAGACCTTGCACCCTCAGCAATTTTAGACCTCGCACCCTCAGCAATTTTAGGCCTCGCACCCTCAGTAATTTTAGGCCTCGCACCCTCAGCAATTTTAGGCCTCACACTATCAGTCATTTTAGACCTTGCACTCTCAGTAATTTTAGGCCTCGCACCCTCAACAATTTTAGGCCTCACACTATCAGTCATTTTAGGCCTCGCACCCTCAGCAATTTTAGGCCTCACACTATCAGTCATTTTAGGCCTCGCACCCTCAGCAACTTTAGGTCTCACCACCTCCATCATTTTAGGCCTTGCACCCTCAGTCATTTTAGGCCTCGCTCGTTCATTGTTCTTATCTAGCTGCAGATACTAATGACCTTAGATTCGATTCATGTCTCTACAATACAAGACATTAGTCTGATAAAACTTATCTGCACAAATTGATCAAGAAAAAAACAGTTAGTAGGTCCGCGGCTCAACCTGACATCCGAGCAAGAAATTATTCCTGTGTAAACCTGTTTTTTTTTCTTCAGAGAACAATGATTCCTGGATCAACAACTAAATCATTTCAGCCACATCTTGATTCCTGTAAAGCCCGACAGGAGTTACACAGCTTAACAGCATCTCAGCAATTAGCATATTATAAATACAAAAATGATAAAGAGAGGGGGGAAATAAAGAAGAGCTGCTCACTACCTCCAGTAATATAATTCCACTACTTAATGCAAAGTAAGAGGCATTATAGGGCTCACAATCCTCTTGGTTGGTGTTATCAGCTCTATCAGTAAATGAGACTCACAGAACAGTGCAACCTATAAATAATTCAAGGCTTGAGATGGCAATTATAGAAGCATGCACAACCACCATGAATATTTTATGAAGGCTAAAACAGCCCTCAGAATGAATCATAGATAGATGAACACACAGTACACACACTGAAAGTACACAGAATACACACACATAATACACAGTGCCAATAAATAGATACACAATGGATTCTATATAAAAGGAATATAGAATATACTCACGCAATGATTACACAAAATAAACATAAACTGGCAGAAATGTATACCTAATGTACAAAGAAATATAAATATGAAGTGGCAGAAAATTGTACCTAATATATAAATAAGAAAATAAATATACGCTCGAAGAAAACTATATGTCGCAAAGAAATAAGAAAATATACAATGGAAGAAAACTATATGTCGTAAAGAAATAAGAAAATATACAGTGGAAGAAAAATATATGTCATGAAATAAGAAAATAAATATACCCTGAGAGAAACAAATATCCAATATAAAGAAGAAAATAAATGTACACTGGTAGAAAAAAATATATATATATATATATATATGCATAGACAGGAATGTATTTCTAATATACAAACAAAACAATACATATAAACTGACAGAAATGTACACTTAATATATAAAACACTGGTAGAAAAGTTCTCCTAATATAGAAAGGTACACTGGAATAAATGTGCGCCTAATATAGAAAGAAGAAAATATACACTCACAGAAATGTACATCTAACATATAAAAGAAAATAGACATATTTAAACACACTGGCAGAAAAGTATATCCAATATATACATAGAAAATATATTATCATACATACAGTAATAAATATATGTAACAGTATAAATATTTAGGGATTTTTAGAGATTAAAAATCAGAAATATATATTTTATATATTTTCTTCTTTTTTGTATTTTCATTTGAAAAGTTAAAATGATCAATTTTCTACCGTATTGTACTTTTATACAAATATGAAAATAGTTTTAATAGTTGGTTAGAATTTGCTTACGTGTGTGCATATACATGTGTTCCACTAAATAACTGAAATTAATAAGTAAATCCCAGTTCCATATCTCCACACAAGTCTTGAGAAAGCTGGTTGAAATACTGATACAATTTTTATATAGAATTCATATATAATCTGATATTCTTCTGATGAAATGAGCAAGGAGGATTAGAAGGGTGCAATATTTTGACATTTTACATTATACAAACAATTTAATGGGTATAGAAGCGAAAATCCTGTAAAAAATATATATATAATCAGCTGAGGAACTAATAACTGACCATTAAAAATCATCATTAATAATAGACTGAATTCCCAGCTTAAATGATATATCTTCATATCTAACTATTTACAGATTTGGTGCGTAAACATATGATAGATGATAGATAGATGGATAGCGAGGTGGATAGAAAGATAGATATAGAGAGTGTGTATAATAGATAGATAGATAGATAGTTAGATAGATAGATAGATAGATAGAGTGCATATAATAGATAGATAGATAGATAGATAGATAGATAGATAGATAGATAGAGTGCATATAATAGATAGATAGATAGATAGATAGATAGAGGGATAGATAGATAGATAGATAGATAGATAGATAGATAGATAGATAGATAGATAGATAGATAGATAGACAGTTATACTGCCTAGTATTTCATGACTGGACCATTCTTTTGGATTGGCTTAGGCTGATATACTCCAGGATAAGTCTCCTCTAGATTGATATAAAAGAGTTTGCTTTCTGAGTGGGCTACAATGCCCACAAGAAAGGCCATAGTATTGACATGGTCTATCCTTACTCATATTGAGAATCACCTGTGTTGTATATATACGTATAAGTATGGAGAAAGTGAGAGACAGAGAGGGGGAGAGAAAGAGAGAGAGATAGAGAGATGGTAAGCAATATAGATTAGATAGATAGATAGATAGATAGATAGATAGATAGTGTATGTGAGGATTGTATAGAAGTCAGTTTGTAGGTGCAACTCCAAACACAAGTGCACACTGTTTCAACCCTTCCTATGAGATGTTGCATTTTCCCACGTCTTCAGCTTATTATCTGACACCATTGCTAATGCCTGCTCAAATTACTCCAAAAAACGCAGCTGGGTTAATCGGTTATTTCTTGTATTTTGACATTTCTGTTTACCTTTTGGAAATGCCATCAGCAGCACGGAGTGGTGTTAGAAAACTAACAGCTAACACATGCAGTGCTCACACTCGCCAGAGAAACGTCTCACTGACTCTTTTTTTTTTTTTTTTACAAGTGTTGATGCCAAGATCAACAGCGTAGGATTGATTTCACTCCTTGTGAATTGACAGCTTATTTATCTCAGGCTGAGAACTTTCTAAACCCTTTCGGCTTCCACAAGGCTTACAGCAGAGATCCGCTGACATACAAAGGCACAGGGACGTCTCTGTATGTTGTTTGCTTGTGAATTTCTAGGCCTGGCATAAAAAAAAATTCCAGATTGACAGCACTGAGGGAACCAATATTAACTCTCTCCTTGCCAGATGGGCCCATAAATACAGCTGGCATGGTTTCTTCCACAAACATGCTCCATCAATCGCTGGGCTTTTTAAATTGCTTCAGGGTTCAACATCTGGGCAATATTCACTAAGGTGGAAGCTTTCTCACTACGGAGGTGGGATCTTATCCTATTGATATAATTATTTCCAGTCATATTGCTTTTTCAGAAACAATTTAGAAATAGAAGTCAATATGTCAGCAATTCATTTAGGACTGTCCTGAAGACTAATTAGGAATAAAAAATGTAGGTAGTTTTTAAGTGGGTGGAACAGATAGGTTCTTATCTGTGGTCAAAATCTATGTTTCTAGGTTTAATCCCCTGGTTATAATACATGGGCAAAAAAAAAGGTAATTGATGGGAGGCGAAAGATCAGTAGGACAGAAAAGATAAGAGAGCGCTCTTAAGAGGGTCAAGTGAGACATGAGAGATCAGGGAGAGGCGTCCTTAGCACAGACACAAAGGGAATACAAGCTCTGTTAGATATATTTCCTTTCAGTATGTTAGAGGACAATACATGCTATTTCTAAAAAATATATATAATATATAAGTATATTTGGCATTATATTCACTTAAATGGGTGCAGGATACACTGACTGATCAGGCAGATTTATTTTTGGTGTCCATTTGGAGGAGGAGGAGGCCTTAATTAAGAGGGATTGTGTGGTTGTGTAGAGACACTAGGAAACATGAAAACTGCCTTACAAACTGCAAAATGGATCCCTAAATATCATGTTACTGTTTACTATGAAAAAGTAAATGGAAAATAGCCATTGCAGCATCAGCAAACCCATTTGCATCTGTTGAAAAGCTTAATTAATTTTGGCCAATGTGTATAATAAATAATAACTAAGAGGAGTTGAAACAAATATGAGTTTGAAGTGTGAGGATAGTGAATTTCTAAATATAAATACCAGATATTGAAATGTAATGATTGGGATTTCACCATGGACAATGGATTCCTAGCTGAAAGACAGGACCCTCCTTGCTTTGCTATATGTTAATTTGTATTTATCTTTGTCTGAACTTAATTTATGTACAGCGATACGGAATATGTTGGCGCTTTATAAATGAACTTTAATAATGCACAATTTAGTATGTATCTGTTGCTGTCTATAGCCAGCTCTGGGAAGGGTGCCGGTCCCTGAGTTCTTAATTTATAGATAAATTAAAATGTACTTTATTTAAATCAGAGCAACATAAAAGAATATTTAGTGTGGTTCATGTAGTATCTCCTAATCAAAATGTACCACATCACAAATGTAATCCGCATGATCATTGGGTGGAACCAGCTGGTCCCACTGGTATAGATCTTTATGTGAACCATTTATACGTCATCTATGAGATTGTTTGTACTGTAATGTGAGATGTAATGAGAGAAGAAGCAGGAAAAGTTAGGTCTAGAGTGTATGTAAAAAGGAATGTGTGTTTCAGAGAAAGAGGCAGAGGCCTCACAGGAGAGGAGCAGAGATGTATGGCCTCGGGCTGCAGACTAACATTATTTCACATTAGAACCAATTCATATTCAAACCTGTAATTGATAGCACTGATGTGTAAGGAGAAGGCTAGTACTGCTGGCTGCCAGTCATCCCAAGCTGATGCTGGATTCTGCACAGAGGGGCAGCACCAAAGTTCCCCTTGTGTCAGGTTTCTATGCAGCGCCCGAAGCTATATCTCTATGGCAGCTCAAACAAGCTTCAAATCCTCCCTACCATTTGATGCTTAACTTCTTCTCAAGCGACAGTCAGGTGTTAATTTGGATGGGTAGCACTGATGGAGTGACAGCAACTCCTGCACCAAAGCAAGTGGCTCTGCCACAAATAATGCAGCATCAAAAGTAAGGGTGGTGGAATTAGATAGGATAAAAGACCTTCTGGTTAGTTTTCGTCAAAGGTGAGATAATGTGAGATTAACAAGGAAGCAGCACCAGATAGAGTAGCATGGTCCCTCTGAACAAGTTCCTTCACCAGATTCCTGGTGTTTTTTTGAGCATGTCAATATATGGCTTCATTATGAAATATTTCCCTCCTTTCCTCCTTATTTTCTCACTCCATATCAAAATACCTGAAAACTTTCTAATGAAATTCATCCTGAGACTATGAAAGTATTACATTTTCCTTGAGCTAGTTGCTATGTACAAGTTGAATGTCTTATGTTGTCACTTCATGTGTTAGCACATGCTTTGAGGGTCAATGAAGAGTGTGACAACAATTGCATGTGATCTGAACCAAACACGCAGAGGGCCACATGGAGTCATGTACTGAAAAAGTAGTCTTTATGTGGAAAACCATTCCAGAGAAAGAGAAGTGGTAAGAACAAATATAATACATACCACCCAACACTTCAAATGGACAAACAAGAGACAGTAATGGTCTTGAAAAAGCATGTTGTTAGGTATTGTTACCACCATTCTTTATAATTTGGAAATTAATAATTAGAGCTATACAAACTTAATATGTGCACTTACAGACAAATATTCTGTAGAACTCACTCTAGGCTTGTATCTGTCTTCTAGACTTCGAGAGACATTTTGGAGGCCAAGATGGACAGAAGAAGAGCTGTCCCCATGGGTTTATTTATGTTATTTGCTGCCTAGACCATTCAGACTTGGGTGCCCACCCCCACACCCCCCTTGCAGAGTCTCCTCTCCCATGTCTATATCACAAATCATAATTTATGTGATATGTATATGGTTTGTCAGACATATTTATATATATGGTATGTCAGAAATATCACTGCATATAGACATTTCTGTGTATGTGCACACATTTCAATGTACTGCATTGCACCCTCAGGCAGCCAACTGCCCCCTGCAAAGTGAAGCCCGAGGCCTGTGCCTCATGGGCCTATGTAGAAACACACCCCTGTTTGTCCCTTCAAAAGAGAGATATATGGAAAATATGCAAGTAGAGGAAAATAATTCAAGTATATGTATAAGATTATCCTGAAGATTATTAAGCCAAAGCTTTTTAGATAGAATGGACAGACAGGTTGACATTATGGTTCTTATCTGCCATCAATATCTAAGTGTACTGTATTACACAAGTTAAAGCGTTCCATTATTTAAAAGGTGTGTACACCATATACACAACAGCATGCTCTTCATTCCCACCTAGTGGCTGTGAGTGATTTAAACTACTTTCACATGAGTGTCCTTTGTCCATCAATTCACTCCTGCACATCCAATGATGGGTCTCTTGCTTCTAGTGGATTAAGAGTTAAGACATGGTGTGTAATGCAGTGTAATCTCAGATAGGGCATCCCAGAGCACTCTTGTGGGTATGCTGTATTTTCAATTACCAAACATGTCTACTCCTTAGTAAGCCAGCTTAATTCCTCACAAAGCCAAAATATTACAGTGTGTCCCAGTGTTGGGAAAGAGGAGCAATCTTAGTGCCCTTGTAAATAGTTTAGCCTGCGGCACTTCTAAATCCCAGAACACCAAGCAAATCCTTTCCTAGGCTTATAATATGCAGTTATATTTATTACTGGAAGAATCTACTCACTTAATCCCTGCTGGAGGTCAGAGTTCTTCCTCTATCTAATGAATGAAAATCAAATCAGGGCACGTTAAAGTGCATCATTAGGACAAAATCCAGGTTTCATAAGTGTGAATGAAGGATAGAAGACTGAGTCTATAAAGGGGCAGCACTAATGCGTTAAAGGGACATAAAACTGCAATATTTGTTTATCGTGTATTTAAAGAGCCAAAGTAGTCACCATATGCACTCTGCATCATCAGATTGAGGGCTGAAAAGACTGTTGGAAAATTGTTTTTCCCTTTTTAAAATTGCTGATAGAGTTAGAAGGTGTTTTAGAATGTTTGTATCCACCCCTAAACCTGCTGTACCAATAATGAAGCTGAACAAGCCAGTGCACTATTTAGAAGCAGACATGCAGTTGCCTTAAAGGTACATAAAACTCAAATATTTGTCTATCATGCCTTTAAGGAGCCAAAGTAGTCACCAGATGCCACATCATATAGAGGGCAGAAAAGCATGTGGATAAAATGTTTAATTTTTTTAATTGCTGCTAAATTGATAAAGCTAGAAGCATTTGTAGTTAGTGGTTTTATAGAGTACTAAAGCCGTACAAGCCTTTAATTATATCCAGATGTGCAGGCCGAGTGAGGAAGTGGTGCCGTTCCTATACTAGCTATATAGATATTGGATCTATCCCTCTTTGCCTGCAGCACTGCAGTTCTGCAGTTACAGGTGCCATCCGCTAGAGGGCGCTGTGAGTTTTCAGGCACCATCAAGTTCCAGGGAAGGCAAAGAACTATTTTCCCCTCCAACGTGGCGTAACTCGACGGCGCTGAATCGACAGCAAGGCCATCGCTCTGTTCGGCATGAGCACTCTGCCCCGCAGTTCCTAGGGCGCGCCTCTTATAGCTCAAGGCCTCTTCAGTCGGCGCACCTTATATGCTAAAATCGGCAGCGCCATCTGTCAGCCGGAGGCAGAACTGCAGCTGTCAGATTTTGCAATGGTGAAGAGGGAAAGGACCTAGATATTTTCTAATTGTATATTGTAGAGAGATGCCTCAATCGTAACACATCTGTGATTTATCCCATTTTAAATTTGCCACCACTGACAGCTGAGTCAGCAAGATGGTATTGCAGATATTTTGCAGTGCTGCCAATATTTCACACAAGTTGTAACCTTAGACGGTTACCCTAACCTTTAAACTAACCCTCACGCTAACTCTCCCCATAACCCTAAAAGTTTACCTAAACCTAACTCTACGGTGTCGGCACTGAAAATGGGCAGTGCCATCGAGCGGTTGGTGGGCGGCGATGCTGCTGCCACTGCTGGCAATTTTTTTTGTGATTTTCAAAAGGGAAATAACCCACAACTGTATGTAAAATGGAAAGTTGTGATTTAATTTAATCATTTTTATTTAGGTCACATGATAATTCCATGTCCCTTTAGAAGACAACAAAAATGCAATGCAGCTTCTCCAGCAGTTCTGATTCTCTCCACCCACAATTAGTTTTCACGGGGGGGGGGGCTAAAGTCTACCCAGGAAGCTGTCTTAACAAAAACAGACTGGTCTGTTTGCCGGCAGGGGAATGCTGCTATTAGGACATCTATTTCCACCCCCTGGACACCTAACAGAGAGAAGCAGATCTGCTTGAGACTTCAAAGCGAAAGTTCAAATGTAAGCTTTAACTGTTACATTAAATTTATACCCTTCAATTTTGATTTATTGTTATAAAATAAACAAATTAAATCCTTTTGTAGGACCTATTACAGTGGCCAATTAAGCTAAAAAATATAATAAAATCCTGGTCAATGCTATTTAATGGTTTATTTTAAACAATAAAATATATTGATGTGGATGCTATACCAGACCACCCTGTCAGGGGAATATGTGATATAGGGGACAATCATAGAGCAATTCCCCCTTCTCTGGAATTCCACCTCCCTCTCCTCCTATTTCCCATATCAGAACACATATTGCTACCATCTTAAATTACATGTATATTACAACATCCAAAACCATCCCATTCCCTTTCAGCAAATGACCATTAGTGCTTTTTTTCACACTGGTATCACTCTCATTATCCCTTGGGAAAATAGTAATGGCCAGTTATACTGGGATAGTTAACCCTGTCACCATCAGAGATTCCTGTATCTGCCTCTAATCTGGCCATCAATTTCTTTGATGGCCAGATTATCTAGCATGTACTAGCAGGGATGTAGGAACCGAAGTAGTTGTGGGGGGATACAGCTCACTTGATACACAGGACACTTAACAGCTTCTATACACATACATACACACAATGAGGAATATGTGTGGGGTCACTCCTCATCCCCCCCAGTTCCTACACCCAACGCGTACAGGCAATTATTCTCTACCTGATATTCCAAGCGGTGAAATATCAATGTATTGCCCAGTAATGATTATGAGCATAAGCTTTCCAAGTTGTTACAGCCATGCCAAACCTGGGAATCCATTACTCTCTGCCAGCCTGGTGCAGTGGGCTTAATTCTTTCTTATATCTTTTGCTGTGACATCTACATATTATACTAATAACAAGATAGATGTATCTAGAACACAATCAGCATGCAGGAAATGGTGGCACCCGCTATGAACGATGAATTCAGTAGAGCAGATGATCAGGTTGTTTGGGCTGGAATCAGTAATAATACGCTTGATAATTGATAAAATTAGCTCCATCCAACAGGATGAAATCTGGCGTTAAAGAGTCATTGTCTCCTGAACAACAAGTTGATTTCTTAAAGAGTATTAAAACCTGTCTATACAGAGCGCTAGCCATTTTTCTAGACTTTTATTCACTACTAAGACATCCAGCATTGTATATGTTTCCTCTTTATGGTAGTGTGCGGTTCAGTATGTTAATCTGCATCTCAGAATGCTTGATATGGGTTGGAGAGGCGGATTCACTGCATGGTAATGTTAAGAGACATTGTTTTGCCACCACAGAGGCAGACAAATAATCCTAATTAGTGCACCAATCCAACTAGCTAGTATTCATGAGCTCATTTGCAGAGGAAACAATGCTGATTATTTCAGGAATGATTCAAATGAGAAACAAATGGCTAGTACAATGGCATAACTAGGTGAAAAGCAAGTCAAACTGTTCACTGGAAGGTATGATCATGAGGCTGAAGCTCAAATATTTGGCCATATCATGAGAAGACAGCATTCCCTGTAGAAGACTCTGATGCTGGGAAAGACTGATGGTACATGCAGAGGTGGATATGGATAGATGAGGTCCTTGAAGCAATGAGCATGAACTTGATGGAGCTCAGAGTAGCAGTGGCTAACAGATATGCCTGGCATGTTGCGGTCCAGAGTCATGGAGCGTTGGACACGACTGAATGACTAAACAACAACAATAACAGAGACTATTAAGATATTATTCGAAAAATGCTTTGATGCTGCTAATGTTGTTAGATTGTTACATACTTTACAAGTAAGTGATGGTTTCCCCAAACTACAATGGTTCTTTAATAGTCACAGAAATGCTATATTTACACAAGGTTCTTGCAAAAAGCTAAGATAAATAAAGGCCAATGAGTTGATAAAAACTTAGTTTTAATAAATTATCTTTGTCATGGGTGTAGGAGCCAAAGAATATCTGGGGTATAAAAGTATAAAAGTACCACTCAACTGCTTCTCTACACATAAACACATTGAAAAATCTGGGGGGGATTTGTCCCCCTATTCCCCCCATGATCTTTGTGCAGGGCAGTTCGATGAGTATGTATCTCCACCTCTAGCCTTTTTCATAGCAGCAAATGCTAGTCCTAAACACAACATGGTATTGCAATATTTGAACTGTGATATCAATGCATTGTAATTTTATTACGCAAGTTTACGCAATAAATATTTTGTGCGGCTTAGTGCATAGTAACAAGAAGCACACACAAAGCTGCTTTCCTACTCTCTATGTTGCCCTTCTGTTCTGTAGATGGCAGTGGTTATATACCATGCCTCTCCCAAGCTCCCTCTCCAGGCAGCAGCTGGCTCCTGGTGGTCTCTCTGAGCCGATGCTTTGAATTTTCTCGCAGATGGATCAGATCATGCAGTGATCACTTGTGTGGTTATTGGTTCAAGATGACAGCAGCAGTTAGTACATTCAAAGAAGCCACAGCTGCTTTTGGCCCTTAGGCTTCCATCATAAGCACAAAAACCCAAGTCAGACCCTTACAGCAAGACATGTAGACTGACAGCATTAGAGGGCCGTGCAAATTGCTCTATGGTGTTAGAAAAACAACCACCAAGAAAAACAGTGTAAAGTCACAACGGTAACACAATCCTAACTAGCCAAAGGTTATTGGAAGCATGAAACAAGACACCTAGAAAAAACAAATTCCTAAAAATCCAACAAAAATGTGCCCTATCTGAACAAAAACAAGAAGTCCAGACTGGCAATGTATTCTTCTCATACACAAACTGAACTGTAGTATGGAGTTGGATGTAGCAGATAATTGCTTTAAAATAAACTTTACAGATGATATACAGGGGTTTTGAAACGACCAGATGTACCGGTACTTATTCAAGTTTCAAGAATAAAGTTTTGGGGGTTGGAAAAATGTAATTTTTTGTAATGGATTAAATGATGGCAACCACCACTACAGGGCTGATGCAACTATGTCCACTTCCAAATATATAGAGAAGTCAACAAGTAATTAATTACAGTGAGCCACTTTATTATTATTATTATTATCTTTTATTTGTATCACGCCAACATATTCCGTAACGCTGTACAGGAGATAAGAACAGGGGAAATACACGTTTAACAAATTCAAAAGTTGAAGGGCCCTGTTTTGAGCTTAGAATGTTAGCAGAAAGTGCTTTATCCCAAAGCACCCTACAAGACTGGAAACTCGCTACTTACAATCTAAAGATATTACATAGATGTTTGGTAAAATTACAAAGGCCTATAGGAAATGGCCTTTAAATCGGGTTATCAACAGAGGTCTATTTTTACTTTGCTTCCTAAATTTACCCAAAATTTCCCAAAAAGTGAGTATATTCTGAGTATATTCCCTTCCCAGATTTATGGCCAAAATAGAATGTTTTTTTTTGATTATAGAAACATAGACCCATGTAGTCTTACCATTCTATCTACCTGAAAATGTTAGTAATTACGGAATAATCTACATACTCAACTCTTACATTTAAATCATAACTTCTTGCCTTTGTATTCCATTTTTTTTCTAAAAGATATTTCCTTCCTGAGCCTTATTTAATAAATGTATACATAACTATTCCACTGAAAGTAAACAAGACACAAGGAATAGACTATAAGAACCAACCCTTACACTTTCTCTCTGCTGTAGAACAATACCCTGCTGGTCTGTCTCCTATTGAAGGGTAAATCCCTGTGGTCCATACACACAATAGACCCCTGAATGCTGCAGTGAGACGCCAGCTCTGCAGAAGGAATCAAACCTTCCACAAGTTTTTCTTAGGGAATTAAAAATAAATAAGGCAGCCAGTGTGTGTTTTATCAGGTAGGAAACAAGGCAAAGCAGTAAAGAGAATGCTATATTTTTTTGCTTCTTTGAGATCTGAGCATAGAAACCAGTCAGCTCAGCTGTGGTCCCAAGGGACAGCACTGTGATTCAGTGACCCAGAGCAAAGCCGCAGAATCTCCCTGGAAGTCACGTTTGCATTAACGCAAACAGTGGAGTGAAAATATTAGCAAAATAAAACATTTGTGCTTCCTTATAACCTCCTCCTGCAAGAGAACCTTTGTGCTGCAATCAGTTCTGAGCACTGTTACACAGTCACCTAGTTTCATTGGTACTAATTTACTGAGCTGAGATGTCTTCTGCGAGGTTCATCCGACTGCAAATAGCCCCACAGGGGATTTCTTGGTGATCAAAATCCCAAGCTGCCAATCTCTCCACTCTCACAGAGTTTCTGGCTAGATCTGGATTTATATTTGCTGGCTGTGAGGACTCAGCAGGCGAGTTGTGCAGTGCAACAGGCTAAAAGCTATATGGTATATTTGTGAGGTCAGAAGATCCTGCCCTGCTTCATGTTATCCTCTGCAGAATCATCTAAGCATTGGCCCCCACAACCCTTTGTGTGTATGTACCAAAATCCTTCCACAGAATCCTTTGCATTTGGGCACCCAAAATCTCCCGTGCACCAGTCCCTTTAAACCTTTGCATATGTGCAAATCAGAATACTCTACAAACCTCCCCCAGAATACCCTGCTCTTCTCCACCAGTAATCATCTGCACCCAGAATCTTATGTGCACCTGCATTTACAATCCTTTGCATATGTGCAAACCAGAATCCTCTACCAACCTTCCCCAGAATACCCTGATCTTCTCCACCAGTAATCATCTGCACCCAGAATCTTATGTGCACCTGCACCTACAATCCATTGCATATGTGCAAACCATAATCCTCTACCGACCTCCCCCAGAATACCCTGATCTTCTCCACCAGTAATCATCTGCACCCCAAATCTCCTGTGCACCTGCACCTACAATCCTTTGCATATGTGCAAACCAGAATCCTCTACCAACCTTCCCCAGAATACCCTGCTCTTCTCCACCAGTAATCATCTGCACCCCAAATCTCCTGTGCACCTATAATCCTTTGCATATGTGCAATCCATAATCCTCTCCCGACCTCCCCCAGAATACCCTGATCTTCTCCACCAGTAATCATCTGCACCCAGAATCTCATGTGCACCTGCACCTACAATCCTTTGCATATCTGCAAATCAGAATCCTCTACAGATCTCTCTTAGAATCCCCTAACCACCTTTAATCCTCTACACCCAGAATGTCATGTGCTGCTGTACCCAGAATCCTCTACATTTACAGAAGAGGTGACAAGTTCCAGTCTTTGAGGGACATAATTAAGACATGATTTGAGAATAACTGACTCTATGAATATTATTAACAGATTTGAATTCAAAGCCCAGAGATCCTTAACTTCTGACTGGTCTGTTTGGTGTTTACAAAGTTTTACACCCCTTATCTACACCATTGTAAAATATGGAATATTCACATAGGACTGACCAGCTAATATTATATTTATTTATATATAACTGTCTATCTTCCTGTGTAGTAGAAATGGAAGATGGCTTATCCCAATGATGATAATATTACAATATGACACACACACACTCTCGATAGATAGATAGATAGATAGATAGATAGATAGATACTCAGATAGATAGATAGATAGAGACCGACATAGATAGATAGATACTGAGATAGATAGAGACCGACATAGATAGATTGATACTGAGATAGATAGATAGAGACCGACATAGATAGATAGATACTGAGATAGATAGATAGAGACCTAGATAGATACTGAGATAGATAGATAGATAGATAGATAGATAGATAGATAGATAGATAGATAGATAGAGACCGAGATAGATAGATAGATAGATAGATACAGAGATACAGAGATAGATAGATAGAGACCGAGATAGATAGATAGATAGATAGATACCAACATAGATAGATAGATAGATAGATAGATAGATAGATAGATAGATAGATAGATAGATAGATAGATACCAACATAGATAGATAGATAGATAGATAGATAGATAGATAGATAGATAGATAGATAGATAGATAGATAGACATATATGTTGTACAGTGGAGAGCTTTTGATATTATAATTTATATTATATTATAGAGGATAGAAGAATGAAATCAATAGGTTTGCTAAATGTTGCAAAGTCATCTGGGGAGCTTTCAGTATTTACTCCGGCCTAGGCACTAGATACCACGTCTGCTTTCCAGTTGCAGTGTTTCCATCTTCACAATTACACAGTATATACATGGAATGTTCTCTGAATGTTCTCAGGAGAAGGTATCCATGTTTAATACCTCTTGGCACTAGATGCTAGAGTGTTGTGACTCCAGTCATCAAAGCTAATTCCTAACCTTTCCACACATAGCACCCATCACCCTATGCCAGCGAGGGAATGCTGTCTTTGTCAACCCTTAAGAGGGTTTTGTAAATGGAGAACTGTTCCCCTGTTCATCCAGCAGTAAGATGACAACCCAATATGAATGGGCACCAAGGGATTAAGCCATCCCTCAGCTTTCCTTGGCAGAGTCCTTTATTATTTACAATATTTACTTCAGGGGAAGTCTTGGCGTATGTCATATTTATCTTGCTGAGAAATAGCCGGTGAGAGTCGCTCTGCTTCCTAACACAGCCCAGCCTTGTGCGGCTGATTGAGCTGCTGAACTGTGTAATTCAGGCACCTCTGCACAGGAGCAACATTTGTCTCCCGCTTTATTAAACAGCCATAAAACCATTTCTCTGGCTCATTATTGAGGCTTGCGTGGAAGCTGCTGCTGATCGTACAGTCCAGGATTAATCCCACGTCTCTGCTGCCAGGAGCTCACAAAATAAGGCTGACAACTGGATGCAGGTCTGAAGAACATGCTGACCCTGTGTGGTTGCTTTATATCCTTCCTATATAATTATAGCAATTATTTACTTTTATGGAGCTCTGTCAGTGTACTCAATGCATGATTACATGGGGCAGTGGTGCAAACACAATAAATATATTTAAAGAGGAGACACACAAAAAAAACGTCCTTTAATTCTGAGCCAAGAAGCAAATCTGGAGGAAAATGACACAATGATTTCTTAATCCCCTGCATAATCCTTTATACTTACCTGAATAAGATACAGCATAGTATTTTACTACATTTTAACCACTCTAAACTGAATTTGGATCCTCAATCCTTGTGCCAGATGAACTATATTCTGACAAAATGACTTAAATGGCATTTTCTGTAAAAATGTTGCATGCTCATGACTTAAATAAGTGCTAACGTTGTTAGATGGTCTTACACCCCACATAAAATGTTGGCAGAGGCACCAAAATGGTATGTTTTCAGCTTCATTTGCATACCGCTACCCAGAATCCTTAGCTAGTTTCCTGAGTATTTCTGTTCTAAATAGGCCAGGCAAAATATACCCTAAATAGTCCCCAGATGACATTACCTGGCCGATTCAGAACACATTGGTGCTTTTTCCCCTTACTCTATTTATGCAATGATTTTACACTACATATTAAGGGCCTCATTCTATTATCGGCCGTAGGGCTGCGGGGCCGCAAGGACCAGCCGCAAGCTATTCTGCTATTCTATTCCCCTCCGGCCGGGGATTCCGGCAGGCTTGCGGCCGGCGCATTGCTATCTCTTGCGGCCGCACGCGCCGGAGGAAAGCCTTTGATCTAAAACGTCCGCAAGAGTTTCGGCCGCAAGAAAAGCCTGGTTGCTATTCTATTGCTCCGGGAACCCTCTCTGCAAGGCTAAAAGCGAGTCGCAGCTTACTTGCAGCAAACAGGTCCCGCTAGCACCAATTAAGCACATAATATAGCCCAAATAAAGCCATCCTGCACTTTGAGGAGACTATAAAGTGATTGTAGGTGTTAGCAAAAATAGCACAACATTCCCCTATACTCAAATCCGTAAAAAAAATTTTTTATTATATATGTCAAATATCCATGGAAAAAGTCCAGAGTGCTTGGAGCACCTCAGACCCGCCCACGCTGCGGCCGGAAAATAAACAGTTAATGTAAACTCGGGTTTGGGCTGATGTGCAAGCTTGAGAGGGGGTTACTATTAATCCTCATGTCCCCCAATATGATCCCTAGCATTTACAGAGCTGTACAGTGCAGGCTTGAATTTATTTTTGACTTTAAAAATGTTGGAGCTTACGGCCGGTTCCAAGATATGCGGCCGGCCGTAAGGGGAGATCCTTGCGGGGCCGTATAATAGAATTGCGAGGTAACAGAACCCCCGCAAGGAATCGCAGCCTTACGCCCGATAATAGAATGAGGCCCTAAGTAATTTATGAACAATTCTCTTTGTTGTTCCATAGAAAGTATAAGAACTCTGGTCATTCTAACACATATCCAGATCCGTTCGGCAGCAGTGACCATATATCCTTGTATATCTGGCTGGAGATGAATTCTGATTAAGAAACGTGCATACATGTAGTCCTTAATGTATTTTACGTGGCTAAATTAAGGAGGTCATATACTGGTCACCATGACCAGGCTCAGCGAGTTATGGCTGTATATAAACAAACACTCTTGTAGGAAGCTCTATGGGGAATAAAATATGTAAAACCTGTACTGGCTGACCTTGTCCTTGCAATATAGCTAAGTCATCACCTTACCTATTATACACAAACTGAGCTCAGCTTCCCTCCCACAACCCTCCAGCAATGCATTATAACAAAGGTCTCTTAGGAATAACACAAGCCAGGGTTTTTCTAGTCTTGCTACACATTTTACTGTTACTGCAATAGCCAGTGATTGCTAAATGACCATTATAATGCTATATTTAAAGGATCACTGTAGTTCAAGAAAAAAGCACATGTTTGCGAACAAACTAACAACTTTTGCCATGAGCAAAAAATATTTTTAGAGAAAATCTGAATTTTTAATGACTGTGCACTTATAGAAGAGCCCATATTGTTTTTATGATCACTCCCTATGTTGTTTATCTATCAGTGGAGGGAGGGTAGGAAATGAGGGAAAATATTTGTAGGAATTGGAAATAAGCATTGTTAGATAATCTGAGGCCAACAGTCTTCCCCTGAATGTGCCATGAAGCAAACAAGTTGCATCAATAACGGCAAACCCAGCAATGTAAATGCTCCTCTCACAACTAGCCAAAATATTATAGATGCCCCACCATCCAATGGAGTCATCAGTATTTTGTCTGCAGTTTAAAGGTTGTGCTCACCAGAGCTACTCAAACTTCTCCAGGAGCAAACTCTCTCAGATCTGTTGGGGAAATAAGCTTTCAAAAGTCTATGGCACACACAAACCATTGGCGGCACTCTGCCACAAATCCCCCTACTCAGCTCAACAACATAGGGTTGAGAGACTTATGCCAAGAGGCCTTGTATGCTGTACATTGCATCCACATTATTGTGACTGCTATCCCTGTGGATTCTTCGTTTCACAACTTTACAGGGAGACTCTATTGTCACTGTTAAAATTAACAACCAGCTTTAGGACTTTTTCTCTAATTATGTACTTCATTAGACTCAAAGTTTTTTTTTCATTATAAAGTAGTCCATTAAAATGCAACCTTTTAACCCAGAATTCATAATGGGCAAATGTTTTTAAAGTAATATAGCTTTTAATTTATTACCGATTATGTGCAACTATGTTGGGTTAGAAACTGCCATTTTGGTTTCTACTTCTAAAGTTGCATAAACCCAATTGTACAACTTCTGAAGGGATGGTACCTCTTTTGATATCAATCCCCATGCCGCTCATAACCATCCAAATGTCCCTCTTTTGATGGAAAGTCCCACATTAACACCCTGTTTTCCAGCTCTGAACGTGCCCCCGGTTCTTTGGTTCCTCCTGTTGTATTCTCACTAAGTCTATGAGAAAGATAGAAGCCTGGAGTGTCAGTTCTGCACAATATATGTGTATATGGTATATGCTGAGAAAGAAGGAAACTGAATCTCACAATAAATAATCTTTGCATATAAAATAGTGAAATATTTTAATGCTGTTTTTCCACTTTTTACCTTCTAAAACATTTTGTCATTATCAAGTTTAGTTATTCTAAAGGCCATATAGTAAAAATGGGACAACAGTGGTTGGATAAACCAGTGGTTCTCAACATGGGTGTAGGAGTCAAAGAAAATCTGGGGGGGGATACCGTATATAGTATAAAAATACCACTCAACTGCTTCTCTACACATAAGGGCCCAGTTCCTACACCCATGGTTCTCAACAAGCAGTCCTAAGACCATCTCTGGGACCTTATCTGCCAGGCCTCAAGAACAGAAAGGATGTTGAGTGCCTAATATTTAAACATTTTCTCACTTTGTTTAATACTGATTTTTATGTTTTTGTTGTTTATATTACAACACATTATTTTTATAAAACATATGCGGAAAAAAACATAAGTCCCTGTTTTAGAGAGATTATTGAGGAAAGTTAAATTTAAGTGTGTTCAAAATGCTCATCATCTTTATGTTAAACTATTTTTTTGGCCCCATATTTTTTGTAAACTATTCTTAAAGAACTAGAACTGATAAATGGGCCTACAAAAATATTAAAATTTTATTTTTTCACCAATTATATGTGGTGTGGTCATCCAAAGTCTGTTGTCTAAGACCGTCTCCATCTCAGACCTGATGCCCATGAGCCATTGAACAAAACTAGTCGTGCCCATATCAAAAAGTTGAGAGCCCCTACACTAAACCACAACCCAATTAAAATATAGCCATACCAGTCTTTTTATACATGTGATGTGTTGGCTTATTAATGGTTGTCCTAAACACGTGATGGGGATTTGTATCTGGGCGACCATTTATAATATAAATATAAACTCAAGTGGTATGCAAATGTTACCATTAATCTCTGACTTGCAAGAGCAAGAGGGGTTAAACTAGTGGCGTAACCTTCAGCCAAATGTTAATGTGATCACGCCCCACGGTAAGCCGCAGCTGGAAGTCCTCCGGAGCTGTTCTATATGCTGCAAACCCAAAGGGGGGATGGGGAAGAGGTGAATGGAAGATGGAGATAAAATTACAACAGCAGCTGCAAATAAAAAAACACTTGTAGGTAAAGGATTGGTGTTTAAAATGATTTGCAGGAGTAGATATTACTTATCGCAGTAAGGGGTCGCCACGAACTGAGTCGTTTTACTCCAACACATATAATTTCTGAATAGAGATTGTTAGTGGGGAGGCGGGTGACGGGCTCTGTGAGCTCAGTACTTAGCAAACATGCATTGAGCTTCATATAGTGGGGCTGGATGTTGTAGCCGGCCTGTTCTGGGCTTGTCGGAATCAGGGCTGGCTATATAGACAAATTAGGCAATCATCTAAGGTTCAAGGCTAAAAGGTACATGGAGCGCACAAAAAATTACATTCACATCAAAATTACCATATTATAAACTTGTAAACAGCTTTCTTATGTATGGTTGAAGTATTGCTCTGTTATCTCATTGGCTGATGCAAATGACTCAAACCATTCTATCACTGCTCATTAGCTAACAAGGACATACACATCCCAGACCAATTATATATTCAAAACAGTTTATTCGGCAATGGAACCTTCATTTTATAAAATAAAACTGTGAAAGGTTTTAAAACCCTATATTTCAGAAAAAAATGTGTATTTTATTTAACCCTTTCACTGACCGTGAACAGGTGCCAAAAATAAACAGAAGTTTTTTTTTCCTTACTGGATAAATAAATCATGTCTTAGAAGACAAACATTGGATGACCATAATTGGTGAAAAAATATGAAAAAATGATTGTAATAATTTTGTTGGCCCATTATCAGTTCTGGTTCTTTAAAGGTATATGAAAGTGAGTTGGGTTATGAATGCATCCTGTAGAATGCATCATAACCCACCTAGCAAAAAAATGTTTGCATGAAAAAACGCAAACGGTTTTTGCAAAAAATAAAAAAATGTGCTAGGGGTGATGTAAACACCCCCAGCAACTGAGATTTGCATATTGGATATCTATTTTTTTATGAGATATCCAATATGCAGCACATGCACATGCTGATTGGCTAAAGGAAAGGAAAGTGTCTGAAATCATGTGACTTCCCACAGTAGGGAAGACTTCAGGTGATAACTGAGCGTGTCTGCAAAATCCCCAGGCCAAAAAGAAACATTGTATAAGTTATGCTAATTATCCCTGGGAATTTCAGAGGGTGTCAACATAGAGAGAAAACTCTTTGCAAATGCAAGAAATTCAGCAAACTTCAAGCTAACGGTTTAACTGTTTACTTTGGAATTTTTTCATGCAAACAATTTTTTCAGACACTATAAATTCTCCTCTATCAGATGCATTAATAACCCAGCTCACTTACATATGCCTTTAAGAATAGTCTACTGGAAACATGGGGCTAGAAAAATAGTTTAATATAAACATTAACAACAAGTATGCTTGAGATATGCATGAGAATTTATAAAGGCAATGTTTTGGTAGATATAACAGGCAGGGTGGATGGGCCTGTTGGTGCTTATCTGCCTGCAGAGATTTCCTCCATTCCTAGATCACCTCAGGGAGTCTGTATACAAACACTAGACAACAAGATTCTGCTTCTTGTCTCATTATAGATATGTGTTTGGAATCAATTAAACATACTCTCCATCTGGGACACAAGGCAGAGCCAACTGTTTATTTGACACTTTACATATAAAACATCTTCTCAGTAGGTATTAATAAAAACTAATCAGCAGCTCTTGCTGGTATGAGAAGCCCCAACTAAAATACATGTTACTTGGTACCCCCCGGGAGCATTAATCCCACCAAAAAGAAGACTGCTTCTACACAGGCCTTACACCTCAAAACACATATATAATTAAAAGACTATACAGACTATACAGACACTATAAGTATTTAACAAATGTAACAAAATTAGAATCTGTGTAAAAAAAAGGAAAGAAAATCAAGAAAATCTTAATTTTCTCAGAACTTGCTTATCTAGAGGGATTGGATCTAGACCAGTGCTTGTAGGCTGGAGCCTAAGAAATAGGGCTATCCAGCTACGTGAGGAACTTGCAATTGTTCCTACTGTTAAGTTTTACAACTTTGTGGATGACTTTCAATGTAACCAGGGGTGGATGTACCAGTGGTGCCTCTAGGCGCAAAAATCTCCAGGCTAGAATTTGGTCTGGGCATGTTTAAAAAAAAGCATTTATACTGAAGCTCCAAGAGTTCAGCAAGCTGGGGATGTGTATCAGGGAAGAGGTGAGAGAGCAAGGGCTGCATGACAAGCTACAGTGGGTGGGTTTTGTGAGGGGGCAGCAAAGGAGAAGGATGGGAAGTGCTATGTGAGGTGGGTGGTCAGAGGGGATGAATGCTGAGAGGGGATAGCTGCTGACAAGGACTGGGTGCTATGTAGGGATGGATACTAAGAGGGGTGGGTGCTGTGTGGGGGTGGATGTTGAGATAAAGAATATATATATATATATATATATATATATATATATATATATACAGTTTATATATATATATATACTAGGAAATTGCCCGTGAAAAATGACGGGAGTAAAATTGTAAGCCTGGCAATGCTGTTTGCCACACAATGCGAGGCTATGGGCCCTCTGAGCACCTTTTGGCACTCATTGCGAGCCACAACTTTTGTGCTTTTGAATGATCACCTGGTCACGTGGCTTGCCTTTGGCGCTCATTGCAAGGCTCTTACCCTGTGTACTTTATAGGTGTCGCGCTTGAGTGTTACTGTCTTGGGTTAAGTGTTACTGGCTTGCATTAAGTGTTACTGCTTAGGGCTTGTTTTTACGTCCTACAGGCTAGTTTTACGTCCTTCAGCCTCGTTTTCGTCATGTTGCGGTGTTCGGCAGCCATTTTTTTTTCGCTTAGGCGATTTTTGATTGTGAAAAAATGGCAAATATGGCTCAAATTAACTTGCAACCTCACTCACATGCTCCCTGCCTCTCCCACTGTGCTGTGTGTGGGTGTGTAAGTTAATGTGAGACATATTTGTTGTTATTTTCAGGTGTTTGGTGTTCCGTGGTTCGGCCGATAAGTTGTTTTTTTGCGAGTTGCACAGTGCATGTACGGGTCACGGTCCTAAGTCGTAAGGGTCGTAAGTCCCGCGTGCGCCACTGGCGCTCATCGTGAGCCTTGTCCAGCGCCGCTGGCGATGAGCTCATTGCAGCTTAATTCTTGCGGGCCTCACAGTTGCGGCCTGTAACACCTTGCCTGTAAACGTTCCCCACACTGACAACTATATATATGATATATAACATGTCAGTGGAGGACCCATTGTCAAGCCTTGTGCATATAGTAAAGCCAGGACTTACAATGCTAGAACACCCCCTTCCTTGCGCTCAGCAGTGATCATCCTTTAGATATCGATACTTCCGCGTATGTGCAAGGCATAGGACTCATCACTGAATCTACAACCTTCAGGTCACTGAGATGTCGAGGGTAGCAACCTCAGATGGCCATGTTTTTATTAAAGCTCTAATGTGATGTTTAAATTCCTCAAGAACAGCTGACTTTTTTCCCCCTAAACCATATATTTTATTCAAGTGTTATTTCTATATGTCCATGAATAATTGATTGTGAGCTCTCTGCCTAATCTCTGTAATACCTGAACATTTTGCCTGCACTTGATTCGTTTCCTCGAACAAAACTGATTTATGACGTTTTAATACTGTACTCGGATGGGGGAGATGTTTGTGTTAATCTCTTTACTGGATCTGATCAGAAGATCAGAGTATAAGAACACAGTAGGGTGTTGCCAACAGGACTGTACGGTTCATATGGGGTGCTCAGAAAGGAGCCTGAGAAGGTCTAAGTATAAGTTATTTATTTACTAGAAATTAAAAAAGAACAAGTAAGTGAAACATTATGGTAGCTACTGTGGGTGGAATTTCATAAGAAGGGTTCAGTACTAATGGTTACACACGAAAATAAAGTTAGTGGGCATAAAATGAGCTGAGAACCATATATTGTTGTAGTTGTCATCATTCATAAAAGCTAAACTGGCTATTGCCGATGTATAGAAAAGGCAGATCGAATTATAGTTATGTTATAATTTATTCTAAATTGTTTTTATTGAGGTCTAGCAACATCCAATGTGCATTCTTTAATATTGTCAATGTACATCATGCAGATTCTTAAGGGTTATTGTACGCAAGTACCAGAGGAGGGAGGTCCAAGATTCACCTGGATGATTGTGAAGAAGTATTCATTAGAAAGGGGTGGATTAAAAGTATGGCAAGTATTACCTGAATACACAGTTGAAGAAAATTATGGATAAGTGCCCACATGATTTTTGTAATCATTCTGGATCTGGACCTCCATAATCCACTCAATCAACTCAATTTCTATGTGTGTTTTTTTGTTGTTTAATTTTATAATTGAATACATTATCATAATGAAGTGCTCTTGTGAATGCTTTCGTGTGAATTTCCAAGAGTTATCATAATGTAAAAAAAAACTCTGAGAAGTAGTGTTTAAAATGTGGTTTACTGGTAGGTTTCTAAGTGATGTCTGGTAGATCTCAGGTGTCAGAGGTAGCACACCATGTTAAGCAAGTACAGAGATTGAAATCCGTGAAGGGAGATCAGCACCACCATTGGCTGTGGGTCTTCGTTTTGGGAGACAATGGTGAAACATACATGTGTTTGAATATGGCTATAAGGGTAAGCCATTTGGAAATGACATATGTAGACTGTACAATACACACAACTCCAATCGAGAAGTTGGTAGATTTGACCCATTTGGTACTGCTAGGATCTGAAAAGGTTAACTTTGCAGACATTATCTTTGTTTGGGTCTCAGTGCTCTGCAAGGAGTAGCCAAGTCATAATTTTATTTATGTCCCCAAATGTAACACCTGGGAAACAGCCAACAGCCCCCAGTCCAGAACCGCATATCAGGCAGTTTTGATAAAGCAGTATCTATAAATATAACTTTACGTAACGCTCACTCTGCCTCTATGAGCTTAGCCAGGTACTTATTAATATTAGGGAGGGCTGTGTTGTTTTTTTTTTTGTTTTTTTTCCTACCGCTCTGCAAGTGAGGCCCTTGTTGGTGTGAGTAATGGCAATGCCGCAGCCTGTGCGTAGGTTGTGCTTGTGTTGCAGACAGGTTCATTTGTCAACTGGAAGGGGAAAGGTTCACATCGCATGAGGGGGGTAACCAGTTGATGTTACAAGGCTGACGATTAGCCCCCTCACTGTTACACATGACACTCTGAAGGACTCCAACCGGCAACCTTAATGCCTGCTTCAGTGTCTCCAAGAAATTAATGAACACACAGCTACCCTGGCAGAGCATTTCAATCAACCCAGACCAGCTGTGCCGACAAAAAAATATATATATATATCTGGATTTTTTTTTTTTTACTTAAGGACAGGTTTATCAAAATTTCCTTGGAGGAGAAAAGTCTTTGGAGAAAGGAAAGGAAACGACGAAGGAGAGCTAAGGACATAGAAGCTCGCTGCCAAAAAGATGTGTTACGGCCACTGTTTTTGTTGAACAAATTAAGCACGTTCGGGATTTTCACCTGCTGAAGTAGCAGTGCTGCATATGGCCCAGAAGTTAAAAATAAGGAAATATGCATATATTACCATACTTAATGGACGACCCTCTCCATTTAATATGCAAATTTCCTGAAATATTACTGAATGCCGTCTGTTCTAAATGAATAAATTTGAATTGCAATTAGAATAATCCTTTATAATTAATGAAAACTGTCAATTTTAGTTCATAAGTAATTTGATTAACAGGATGATATGACACCCGTGTAGTTCAGTGTCCTGTGTAGAAGAAGAGTTAGGAATACATCTGAAGATATCGCAAAATCATCCTAAATTAATCGGTAACAAGTATTTTGAAGGGGTTTGTGATATGTTTATAGGGGTTTTGCATGAGCCTGTTTTTTTTTTTTATCTCTGACTGACTCTTTGTACATGATTATACAAGGGAATTCCTCTGGCTCCATTCTCATTTTGTCTTCTCCCCATTGTCCCATCTGCCCTAAGAATAGTTCTTCCACCTGCTGTGCCCCCAGAGGGACATATCTTAATAATTGCCTTTGGGTGCATTCACGTTGATTTCCCCAGTGACCCGGGTCATGATGCACTGCTGCCATGAGGTACAACTGAGATCCTTGCAGGCAACTACCAGTGTTCATTCCTGATTTAATTTTTAACAATAGTTCATGTTTCTGACTCCCCAGTGAATGAGGGAATATAAGGAAATAATAGGCATGACTACATACTTCTGCCATGCCCTCTGATCTTTTTCATACACCTCTATGGTCTCCAGTGCCAACTCCACTCTAACCCACATCATTCTGTTACCACCACCAGAGAAACCCCTTACTGGGTATTAGAATCATTTGTTGACTATGGTACTATCATGAATAACAATAAAGACAGAAACTCAGTGACTTCGAACAGCATACCCGACAACCATTACATGAGTCTCCAAACACAGGTCAGGATTTGCTTGCTTTGCACATGTTAACCAATCACTGCCTCTGTTGTTTTAATTGCTTCACATCCTGAGATCATGGACTGTGTTCAGCACCTAACGACTCAACATTGACTACCGTTGCCATATACCAACATTTCCAAATGTATCCATAGAGCTCTCCGGGCTCCAAAAGTATTCACAATACTTTGGGATAATAAAATAAAGACCAAATGAACTTACAACCTCTATGGTGGGAACCCCAGTCCTCGGCATGACCCCAAATTATTTGCCATCCTCCATGACTCCAAAACCACCCCAGGTCCCACAGCTATTCCCATGGACCACACACCCTTTTCACACAAAAATGTAAAACGTCTCCCAGGAGCCAACAAGGCCAGGTGGTGTCTCAACATTCCTTGAGTATAGGTTTCTAAATTTTGGGAGCTAACATTAAGATTTGCTTTAAAAATGGTTTATGCTCATAGTTTGAATAGCTACTAAGGATGTTAGTTTGTTAAATACTTTACAGACATGATTTTTTAAACCTATAGTGGTCATTTAAATATGTTAAAGACTAAAAAGTATCTTTAATATACACAATGCTACTGTTAACAGATTACATAGTGCTATAGATAAATAGAAATACAATTTTAAGAAAATATCAAAGTGTGGAAGGTCCTATATTCACATCTAGATTGGATCCTCTCCCACTGCCCTCTCTTTATAGCCATAATAATTGTTGCTTATAAAATTCCATCTAAAACAGGTCAAATACACCTAATGTGAAACACAACCTCTTCTATCATTTGACTTTCATCCCAGATCCTGCAGCAAAAGACATCAGCATCATAACTTTCCCAGCCCTCGTTTGGCTGGCGTTCTGCAAACAGCTGACACTGGAAATAATGAATAACCTTTAGGACTTGCATCTGTTCCACTGGTTTCGTGTCAAGGTTTTTAATTGGACTATTTTGGCACTGGGAGACAATGGCTAGGTGAATTCACCTTCTCAATATATTTCGGAGGTCAGGACAAATGGAGTTTAAAGTACCAATATAGCTGGGGAAAACTGCACATTATGACTAACAATATAAGCTACTTGAAGGTATATACCAGTTTCTTGGGTTTCAAATGTTTGGTAAGAAACAGGCAGTGATTATCAGAAAAATATGTCTTATATAGAAAAGTTCAGTGTACTTACAAAGTTAAATGCAGGAAAGTAAAATCCAGCTTTGCACACCCACATGGTGCTTACAGAACCAAGTATGCATAGGAGAGGCAGCCAGATACAGAGTTTGACCTTTCTGGTAGAGACCAAAGGAAGTACTACTGCAGGATAGAATCACATGGTTGGGCAGGGTCTGAGATCATAGCTGAATTGGAGCACAATGACAGAGCTCAAACAGGAAGCCCAGAGCTTGATACAAATGTATCAGCTGCCTGAGCCTCCTCCTGATTCGGCCAAAACGAATTATGAATTGTATGCCAATTTATCCTGGGTTTCAAGGGAGTTTTAACTCTTATTTTCAACTGTCAGAAATTACAAGACATTTTGCTAACTTCAAGGTAAGTGTTTAAATGTTTATTAAGGTATTTTTTTATGCAAAAAATATTTTCATGCACTACTGATTCTCCTCTCTCAGATGCACTCATAATCCAGGAAATTTAGATATGCCTTTAAGTCATGAATATTAAATCATGTTTAAAGAAAATCTTAATTTTATCAGGCTCTGGGCTTCATTCAATTGCTACGTTTTAGAGATCTGGGCTTGCAAATGGTGGTCGTTAGCTACTTTGCTATTCAATTGCCTTCCGTTTGCATGCTCCGATCGGGTTACTTGCTACGAGCTGCGATCCATTGCAATCCGCTGAATCGCAAGTTACTTCCCTTAAAGCCTTTGATCTTTCACGGCTGCAAGAGTTGCGGCCGCTAAAATCACAAATCGCTATTCAATTGCTCCAATTTTCCCGCGCTAACAACTCCGTCAAGCCCGTAAATGGCAAAAATCGAACATCAGGTTACTGCCCCCAAGGAGGGCTCACAAAGGTTTTACTTGGAGGTCATTGAAGCTCGTAGGACATTGAACGGAAATTAAACATGAAATAAAGTATTATATTTTGGTGTGCAAGCTTGTGAATGTTGTGCTTTTAATTCTAATGTCACCCATTGTGTTCCCCATCATTTACAGTGCTGGATTGAATTTATATTTGCATTTAAAGTGCTCCGATCTTAAGGGCTTGAACCACGCGTTACGGGCTTGTGTCCGCAATCATGTTCAGGCCCGCAAATGCTACGGACAATGGCATGGTTTCCTATTCTAATAGCAGCGTAAACGTAAAGCAACGCGAGGCCGCAACTAGATCGCAGGAAATCAGCTATTTGTGATCGAGTTACAGCCCAGAATTGAATGAGGCCCTCTGTTTCTCGGAGCTTCCATATTGAATCTCTAGAGCACTGCTTGTTGGTCTGAAGCCTAAGGGGGATGATGAATTTCTATTTAATTCTATTGCTTAGACCCACTAAGTCGAGCAGCCTTTCAATAAACATGAATAGAAATCTTATTTGCATGCATATCCTTTCCAGGTGACTATTTCTAACAGGAAAAAAAAAAACATTAAAGCAAAATTGAATATAATAATAGTTAAAAATGAAAGTTTATATTTATTTTTTTCCCAAAGGAAATTTCTTATTAACCAGTCACGTCCTTTAAAAGAACAGATTATAAATAAGATACTTCAATAGTCTTTAAATAAATTACTTGTGGGGTAATAATCAAGCTGACACCACTATGAGTCTTTGTGTGCAAGTATGAGTGAATATTAACCTATTCACGTAATTATTTCCCATATTCCATGTATTTACAATCAGTATAATATTGCAACTTCCTTATAAGTCTGTTAGTGTATGCATCATTGAATATCAAATCAAATCCTTTCCACACTATGATTTTGATGTGTGTGGCAAATGAGGTGACATTAAACGATGACACAGAGGTTCACCTGCTCCCTGGGCTATGGAAAAGAACTGGAATATATTCTGGAAATAAGGGCTTTATCTTTTATTACTGCATTTACAGTCCATAATTCCATAATTGTCCCTTGGCTACTTCTAGAAATTGATTTATTTCTTTACAACAATATCAGGTCATATTCTAACACTAGTATGGTCCTGTGTCATGTATAATACAACAAGTTATTTTACAATAAGAAGCTAAAAATTGTGTTTTGGTTACACTTTTAATAACCAACTGTATTAACATTGCAGAAATCATTATATATATCACAAAAATATGTTTTTTTAAAATAATTTTGGGATGTAGAAATTGTCCCAGTTTAGGAACAGTATAGAGAATGGATCTTAAAGGGCCAATTAATTCATCAGAATTTGCACCACATCACACAGCAAAGATCTCCTAAAAACAGATATTTTTGAAATGTGTGCATTTTTCACTGAGGTATCAAATGAAATCTGTGTTTACATGTGTAACTGACTGCCCTCTGCCAGACCACTACAGCTCCCTGTAGTGAGAAAAAGTAAACAAAGGGTTACCCCTTAACAAATTCATCTGTGTGTGCATGGAATGCTGGAATCACCTAAACAGGTCAGTTATGGGTTAACCTTTCAATGCAGTCCTGAGTGCAGGGAAAGACTGCTATCAATCACTGTCTTTACTTAGAGGCTTAGCTGTCTGTTTTACTCATACAACAGGCAGTAGGCAGGAAATACTTGGTTATGTAAACAGACTTAAACCTTTGGATTTGTTTAGCTGTTATTAGTTTACCCTAAAAAATAGATAATTTTAACATATAATCTTTTGCTCTTTCACACCATGAAAAGCACTTACAGTGAGGTAAATGTCACTGTAACCATGTTATTTTAATTTTCAGTAAGTTTAACAAATGTCTTATGTTGCAACATTTTTAGAAGTTAGAAAGATTTATAACATTTGACAATAGATTTTTTTTTCCATCTTAAGCTGTTTCTATATCCAATTAATATATATATAAAAGTATATATTTTAAAAGCTGTTACAGCATGTCCCTCAAAGAATGCTTCAAGTAATTTAGATAACTTACTGTTTGTCAGTTAAATCCATTCTGCCTGTGACACTCGTTTTGTTTTACTAAATGCCCTGCACCTTCTCTCTGCATAGCCCTAGAAGTCACTAGCTGCTGAGTCTGATTGGATGGCAGCATTTTGACATTATTATTATTATTATTATTAACTGTTATTTGTATCGCGCCAACATATTCCGTAGCGCTGCACAGGGGATAAGAACAAGTTGAGTTGAATCTTTGTAGAAAGCGCTTTTTTCCAAAGCACCCTACAAGACTGGAAATACCAAGTGGGTTATTCAAATTGGCTGAAATAAAATGATAGAATCATTACAAACCTAACACACTGTAACTGGTCGCAAAACACTCTCTATAAAGTCAATATTCTTAGAAGAAAAATCAATGTAACTTTTAAAACTTACAGTCGGTTTACTGTTTTAGATATCAATAGATATGCTGCCTCCTTCTGGATCGATATTTTGTAGTGGTGAAGGGGCTTGTGTACTTCAATGAAGCCAAGAGCTATACCATGTAGGGTCACCCAAGATGGGCAGGTAATAGGAGAGAGTTCAGACAAATCAGAGAAGGAACTTGCAAGCCACTGCAGTATCTTTGCCAAGAAAACCTTATGCATAGGCACAACCAGACACAATATGTGCCTGCCATTCTGCGATCCATATGGTCATGGAGAGTCGGACATGACTGAACGATTAAATAACAACTAAATAAAATATGAAACCCTATTGAGTGACTACTGCAATAGCCTTTTAGCTAGTAACCCAAACATAATTTTCTAATAATTTGTGCTTGATGGAGCATTTTAAACAGATGTTCACACAACATTGACTGTCTAATTTCCATTGACATGATCAATACATAGAGCACCATGGAAACACAGCATCCATAGACAGTGTTGGGATATATGAAATTAGATATAAAATCTGTGCTGGCTGCTCTCTCACTGCGCCTGGAGCCAGGTTGAAACCCTAGCTGGCCAGGCCATCTGTGGCACTGACATGCACCGAATCACATCATCTCCCCATCTGTCCGTGGCATCAGATGATCACAGGTTGCAATAATCTCTTTGTAGGAATTCTTTATCTCCTGCCTCGGATAAGTCGCTTTGATGATTTGCAGGGCGTCTAATTTCTTTCACACTTACTGAAACCTTAACTGCCTGGAGCTGAAAGGGTAAATATTATTTGTTTGGCTTTAGCAAAAAAAAAATAACCTGATGTAATAAGTACGTAATTACAAGTGTTAATTGTATTGCTTAATTACAAAGGAGAGACCCCCAAACAAAGCAGCTTGCCTGGACTCAGATTGTAATATTTTGATATTTAACTATTTTATTGGCAAAGGGACCGACAATGCATTATTTTAAATCAAGTCTGACTCTTAATTAAGGAGTTTAATTAAATAAACATATTTTGATGCCTCTGCAGGACCCTGGAAAGATCCATGATACATTGGTTGAAGTTGTGTGTGTGAGACGGGAGTTTACATTTCTGTTGCAGTGAATGATGCAAGGGCTCTTGTTCTGGGCCAGAGAGAGAATTGGCATTTTGTCTATTATAATCTTATCTTTGTAATGGCTCTTTGTCCATTCCTTCTCCACCCCTCTCTTCACTGATAGCCAAAACAAACACCCTCATGATTCAGCTCAAAGAAATAATATAAAAAGCCCAATATGGATTCCTGTACTTCAAAAATTCTTACGTTTGACCAAAAATGTTTTATGCTCATGACATAAAGAGCTAATATTGTTAGTTTGGTATATAATTGACAAACAAGTGTCTTTTTTCTTGAACTGCAGTGGTCCTTTAAAGGGATATGTAAGTGAGCTGGATTATGCATGCATCTGATAGAGGATAATTAGTAGTGTATGAAAACATTTTTTTGCAAATATCCCAAAATAAACATTAATTTGCTTACCTTGAAGTTAGCTACATTTCCTATGTTTTTTGGTATTTGCATGTGAGCGTGTACGCCCCTAGAAAATCCCACCTGAATTAGCACAACATTCAAATTCAGAATCAGGCTGATACATTGTATCATTCTCCACCTCAGTGGCTTCTGGCCTGTGCTCAGTACAAGAACTGCAACAGTTACTTCCTGTGCACTGTACCAGAAAGGTCAAAATATGTACCCTGCTGCATTTCCTGTGCTACCCTGCTGTATTTCCTGTGTACCCTGCTTATGTAAGTGCCCTGTGGGTGTGAACAGCTGGATTTGACTTTTGTGCAAATAACTTTGTAAGTAAACTGAACTTTTCTATATAACACCTGTTTTCATACACTACTAATTATCTTCTATCAGATGCATTCATAATCCTATGCTTCAACTGAAAAGTTACAAGTGCTTCCAATAGGACAAATCAAAATGTATTCAATCTACAACCCCCCTTGCTGCTGGGAAGTCAGCTCAATTCAGCAGCTCAAACAAGCCCATACTCATCTACAGTATAGAATAATTGCATATATATTTTTTTAACATTATCAAGTGAGCTGTTCAAAACAGTAAACTGTAAATGTGGAAATTCAATGGTGGTTAAGTTGCCACATGGCAGCAATACATTTGTATTTATTTTATTTATTTAGGCTGAATGAGCAGGGAGGACCCTTACTCAAATGAGTGAGAATTGACAGCCCTGGACAATTCCTGTCTTTCCTTGAACAGATGCAGTGAAGCTGTAACGTTCACCCCCCTCATCCTCCAGTGAGATTTACTGTCCTTCAAGCAGCATAAGTGGGAACCTCTACAGAAAGATTTAAGTTAAGTGACTCTTCTGCAGTCCTTAAGCTCATTTATTATTGAATTAAGTTTTCATTTCTCAGAGGAGGTGGAGGGAGAAATTAAAAGAGAGAGGGAGAAAGAGACTGAAAGGTTTACTGGGAAAGAGGCTCTAAAGTCACTAAGACAAACCTTAAAGGGATGGATTATATCCTTTAGAATGTAAGATCTCAGGAGCAGGGGCCTTGATATCATTTTCTATCAAAAGGAAATACCTCAACTATGTTATATATCATTATTGGGATATAATCTATTCTTTCTTACTTACTGAAATATATATATACTGAAATATAAGCGACCTATAAATAGATGTCTATGGTGTAGATACTATGATGTAGTCTATATGTCTGTGTCTGAGAAATGAGCATAGACATCTCAGATCCAAAGAAAAGACTCCCTGAAAAAAACTGCTGACTTCTACAAGCTGAGGCTAAAAACCAGAGAGCCAAAATAAGCTTAGACTGACAGATTTATTTGTTTCATGATTTCATGCATGGATAGAAGCGGCTGCGTAAGAGGGCTCTGCTTTATCTATCTATCTATCTATCTATCTATCTATCTATCTATCTGTGTATCTATCTATCTATCTATCTATCTATCTATCTATCTATCTATCTATCTATCTATCTATCTATCTATCTGTGTATCTATCTATCTATCTATCTATCTATCTATCTATCTATCTATCTATCTATCTATCTATCTATCCCTCTATGTATCTATCTATCTATCCCTCTATCTACCTATCTATCTGTGTATCTATCTATCTATCTATCTATCCCTCTATGTATCTATCTATCTATCTATTTATCTATCTGTGCAGCTATGCATGTGCTTATCTATATATTTGTTCGTCCATTTATATAGTTATCTAATTATTCATTAATTATTTGTCTATCTATCTATCTATCCTTTAGATTGTAAGTCTGGAAGTTTTCAATCGCATGCGCTCTAGTGAAAGCTCTGTGTACACATGATTTTAAAGTCAAAGACAGGGACCCTCGATTCTTTTTTTTTCTTTCTTTATTGCGTTAATATTATTTTGACTTGAACTTAACCTTGTATGAAGCTAAGAAATATGTTGGAGCGGTACAAATAAAGGAAATAATAATAATAATAATAATTATTATTATTATAATATCTATGTGGCTATCAATTTGCGTATCTATATATCTGTTCATCTATTTATATAGTTATGTAACTATCCATTAATCAATCTATCTATCTATCTATCTATCTTTTAACATTTGTAGCTATCCATTTGCTTATCTATATATTTGTCCGTTTATAAAGTTAACTAATTATTCATGAATTATTTGTCTATCTATCGATTTGCTTATCTATATTTCTGTTCAGCTATTTATATAGTTGTCTAACTATCCATTATCTATCTATCTATCTATCGATCTATCTATCGATCTATCTATCTATCTATCTATCTATCTATCTATCTATCTATCTATCTATCGATCTATCTATCTATCTATCACTTATCTGTATCTCTATCCATTTATATATACATCTATATTTATCTACTAATATACCTATCTATACATTTGTATCTATCTATCTATCTATCTATCTATCTATCTATCTATGTATCTATCTATCTATCTATCTATCTATCTATCTATGTATGTGTCTATCTATCTATCTATCTTTCTATCTATCTATCTATCTATCTATGTATCTATCTGTATCTCTATTCATTTATATATACATCTATGTTTATCTACTAATATGCCTATCCTTATATTTGTATATATTTATCTATGTATCTATCTATCTATCGTATTTCAGCTATGCTAATAAATACTACTCAGTAATATACACTAACATTACGTTTATTATCTGGTCTTTTCCTTCTGTTGTATGCAATTCAGCTGCTATATATTTCCTTAGTGCCCTGGCTATACCATATCGAGTGTGTGGGGCCTGACTTGCTAAGTGGCCCAGGGGAGCTGGCTGACATTTACACATATTTGTATGTATTATGTGATCATAATGGCACCATGACTGCCTATATTGTATTAGAACCAAGTCACTCTCACACAGAAAAAAACAAGAGCTCAGCTGTTTTGCAAATTCCCTCAGGTGATGAACACATCTCAGAGAGGTTACCCTCCCTCAGGCAATATTTCTGTGCCGTTGTCCTAACAAACAGTCTCTATTTATATACGTAAATTCTGTGAGGCCTCACAAAATGGCGCCCTCCATTCTCCTGTCACAAGTTCAGAGCCTTTCATAATTAGATACCAACACCCAGCCTTGCTCTCTCTCTAATTATCAAATTACATTGCGAATAGCCTCCTGCTAATTAGTGCTTATTATGGCTTTTCTCAAGCTCAGGATTTCATTATCCAAATGCTTGAGGTCTATGGAAAAGAAAAGAGAAAAAAAAAAACAATATATTTTTTTAATTGATCAATAAGCGTTGGAGATTATTAAAAGGTAAATTTTCAGCAAGCTGATTATTTGTTTGATTAAAAAAGTTGCTGTGTTTCATATTATCTCCTGCATGTTTGCGAGGAGAAAGGTCTATAATTGGTATTCATTAGTGGCGTCTGATATTTTTCAGCCGTGGTCCTCCCGCCCTCCCTTACTGGTTCTTCTTAGTTTGCTCCCGCTTCTTCCTTCTTATTTTTTTGTTTGTTAATTTGCTTCATCGTTTTTTTTTTTTTTTTTTTTACTTTTTTTTTTTTATGCAGGCACCAACATCAAAGTCAAGAGCAAGAAGTTTTAATTAAGTGACACTAATGAGGTCGTCGAAAATGATACTTCAGCGATTCAACACGCTGTTAAATGTGTTTATTCTATAATGTCATCAAAGGTGAATGTTTTTCCCACTAACAGATTCAATTCATTAACAGCGGCATTGAGGATGGAGTGTAGCAAGTATACACAAGTATACAGAAGCAAATATATAATATATATAGACACACATACGGTATATATCGATAGATACACATTTGAATATTTTCATGCTTACCAGCAGCCACATTATATTCAAAGACCGTATGTGCAACAAGCAGCTCGCAACGGCTGCGGGCTTAAAATTTGGCGTTACTGTGTTATTAAATTTGAACGGGCTGCGAGTTACGAGCTTGAGATGCAAACCTGTAAACCATTTGTTGAAGCGCGAGAGATCAATTAATCAAACCCGTAGTTACGGGTTTAGATGGAGCCAATGGAAACGGAGATTGTCATCATAGCGTCACAGGAAAATGGAGGTTGGATTTCAAAGTCTTACGGGGTTCAATTACAGGTTTCGATCGGACCCACATTCCGGATATGATGCACTATTCATAAAGCCGTAAATATTATATTCTATCAAATGCAAGTTACAGTATTGTATTAACACATTGATTGCCGGGATCGGTATAACATAAAAGTTAAACATGAAATAAGGAGCTTGAGAATGTTGTGCTATTAATTCTAAGACCTAACATCACTTTCCCTTTTAATAAAAGTACAGTAGTGTGTATATGTGCATTTACAGTGCTCCAGATTGGACTTTAACTTTACCCCCCTTGTGAATCCTCTCTATCACTCGTTGGCCTTTTGGCTCCATTTGCGTGTTATGGGGTTGAACACAAGTGAAATTGTTGCAATGTATTAGCTTGATTGGGATTGTAGTGGTTACGGGCTTGGGAGAACAAAGGATTTGCCGCAGCGAAGTTCAACGTTCCACGTCCCATAGGCTTTTTTTAGCTCCAAACCCGCAGATCAGCAGTGGCTTACTTTACTGGGCTAGTTTAATAGCAGTAAGTCTTACTTTCTACATTACAAGCTATGGTTTAACATTTAGGGGGAATTTAGTTGGGCTGTATAAGTTATATATATATATATATATATATATATATATATATATATATATATATATATGTATATAATAAGAGTGAGGTAGCCGTGAGTGTCCAGTAATCCATCCAACCAGATAAATAATCAGTGTATTGCAGTATATAAAGGTATCACTATGTACTGCAATACTATATATATATATATATATATATATATATATATATATATACTCGTGTGTTCGTGCTCGTTTGTGTGCTATCGTTACAGATTATATCAAAAGTAATCCATATCATGCTCATATTTCTACTCCATATTTATATTAGCTGTATATTAATTACAATGCTACTTCTTACCCTCAAGCCCTTGCCATCAGTTAATAGTCACCGGACACTTATCAATGTTTTACAATTGCCAATACGGCATCTGCACCAATTGGTCGTCCACTACGGTCGCTCCTCTGTTGTACTCATAGGCTACTCACTGCTATCATTCTTTCTGCTTTTTATATATCTATATATAATGAATAGTTAGGGGTTACAAGGGGTTATTTACAAGTTTTTGGTTTTATGTAACTCCAAAATAGCATTTGAAGGTCTTTGGTTTAAGGTCCCTGAACAGGAGAGCTTACAATCTTACAATATATGACCCCAATTCAGACATAATGTAACTGGAACTTGCAAGCAGTGGACATAGAGATTTAGACTGCCTTTATCCATTTCACGTATACTATCCACCCTGTTAGGCCGCTTCGCCTCCCTGTCTTGCGAATCTCAAGCAAACCGTTGTCTTGTAAATGAGCAGATTAGATGGGCCAAATGGTGCTTATCTGCCGTCAATTTCTGTGTTTCTATTTAAATGTAAATAGAGCCTTATGCACCCCCCTTCTCTGCCTGTAACTCCCTTCCAACCAGCACACACACATAGGCTTGATGCCCAAATCACCAGTCGCCATCAGCACACCCCACCAGTCTGATCTAACAAGAGGGAAATAGGGCACGATAAGCGAGATAATATTTCTCTAGTTCTTTACAATGACTTGAATAGGTATATTGGGCTTTTAACTGCAGAGCTTCCCGGAGGAGTATATGACCCAGAATCCTCCGGGGGGGTATAATACTTGATACCTTCCACCTATTCAGCAGATTCTGATTCCTGAGCTGCATTGTGGCTTATTGAAAGCAGTAAATACATAGAGCCAGACAAGCCTCTTTCTCTTTCCCTTATTCAGTCCTAATCTGTCCTGCCCGGCCCCTCTATTGATTGGCAGCTGACATTCTGTCTCTGCCGAGGCTGACGCAAAGTTCCCGATGGTTATCTGCATTGAAATGTTACATCTGAAGATGTTTCAATTGGCCGTTAGCCTTTTTTTTATACGTGGGCTCTTTTTGTCCCCAGTCTAAAAGGGACAAAAAGTAGACTTATTTCTGCAAAACAAGTCTTGGTCAGCACAATGACCTGGTTGAATGAATGAAGTGCCTCCTGCTGCACAGGGCAAACCAGTATTATTTTACACCTTATGTGATATAAGTGCCTTGAACCCTTTAAGCAACAAATAAGACAAACACACAAATTAAAGGCGTAGGCATTTACCAAAATTACACACTTGCCTCCACTGCTTCTGCAGGTCCTCTGAGGTTGTAAGCTTTGCTTGTGTATGCTTTGTACACTTACCCAGACAATATAATCCAATTAAATCCAATTAAAAAATATTGTTTACTGACAGTATGCACAACCTATACAATTCACATGTTTATCCCAACAATCTCTGTTCTCGGTACCTCCAAAGCAATTCCAAGTCCACCCAGGACTTCAAAATCCACCTCAGAATCATTGAACTTCTACCCTGGACCATCTCAAGGCTACAACAACATAGAATAATGTTGGGTCCCATGTAACAAAAACATGTTACACGCTGAAATATAATGAGAGTAGAATATGTAGACAAAATAAAACATTAAGAAAATGCGAAATTCTTCATGGTCAGACGTATGTCTTGAAATGTTACTTGGGTAAAAAAAATTGGTGCTTGAACATTTCCAAACTTTCATAATGCTAAGTGAAAACAACTTTTTTTTATTGACCCTTCTAAAAATTTTCATTTCCAGTTAGATAAATTCACACAAAAGATTTGTTTTAGCATGAAAAAATATAATAAAATACTAACAAATATTAATTACATATAAATATGCACTAACTTTTGGGTCCACGTTTTTTCAAAATTATACATAATTCCTTAATATTCTTACAAACAAAAATTATTTTAGCATTACTATATAGTTGTAGAAACTATGGCCCTCATTTAATTGCTATTTGGCCAATTGAATAGGGCTCTAAATAAGCACATAGCATATTTTTTTTAAAGAAGTTTTTAGTTAGTGAAATTCTATCCAAAAGCAAGGTTTTCACTAACTAAAAACTTCTTTAAAAAAAATATGCTATGTGCTTATATAGAGCCCGATTCTATTGGCCAAATCGCAATTGAATGAGGCCCATATATGTATTTGCTTGAAACTGATTATGGCTACAAATTATCAGCCTTATTAAATTGTGATTCGGCCAATTGAATAGGGCTCTAAATAAGCACCTAGCATATTTTTTTTACAGATTTTTTTAGTTAGTGAACTTCTATCCAAAAGCAACATCTCCACTAACTAAAAACTTCTGTAAATGAAATATGCTGTGTGCTTATATACAGCCCTATTGGCCGAATCGCAATTTAATAAGGCTGTATGTTGGCTGATGGAAAAATGTTTATTCCTCAGCAAACGTCTTTGCATCTTAGTGGATTTTGGTCAATGTGCAGTTATATTTACATTAGTCTTGGTAGGTTTGCAGAAACTTTGACTAATTTTTAACAAAATAACTAGTTTTTTTAAAATATGTTTCAAACTTCTAGTTAACTTGCAAATTGGTTAAAGGTGAAGCTCAAATTTTGGGACATGTTTTCGATCCCAACAGAATAAAAGAGAGAAATAGTGGAGCTTTAAGAATCTGTGACAAGGAGAAGACAGGTTTATAACACATTAAACAGCGTCTAGCAGGACGGAGTTAAAGGGTGACCGTTATATCGCTGTCAGACTAACCCACTGTGCGAGATATGGCCAGTGTCATTGTCACATTACTAAAACCGTCCTTATTACATTAAACAGATGGGAAAAGGAAGGAGTAGAAACTGTGATAACCTCTTAGCAGTCCAAAAGCTCCAAAAAGGTCACAATTAGCCCTTATGTTTTGGGATAAGAGGGAAGCGAGATTTCATGCATTACTACCCTGTCAATTGTGAAGTGCAGATAAAGGCTTTATATTCCCAGGAACAAAGGGAGACTGCTGGGCGACAGAGAGACTTGGACTTCATTTGCCCAAGTCTGCGGGCTGTGGTCAAATTCAGAATAACCTAGGTGGTCCCATCACTTTTAAAACACAGATTTAAACGTTTCTTTGAAAAATGAAAACGATTTAGATTTCTATCTGAAGATATATTGTGCGCATTTTTAAATCTTCTTGAAGAATCCCTCACCTATACTTGTGCACAGTCTTACTGTTCTTTAATTTTATTATTATGAGACTGCTTCAAAGCATTGATGACTTTTCCGAATCTAACCCTAAATTCCTGGATTCAGCAGCCTGGTGCAATTAGCAAGTTATTAATGAATAATTAATTACAAATACTGTAGCCCTGAGAGGTTTTTTTTCTCCCTTTGCAACTGAATAATTTAAACAGTAAATATTACAAAAGAACTGAGCATTTTCTCTGACTTATTACTGCACCTTTAGAAGTTCCCAAGTGGAAAACAACTCATTTCACAAATATAGTCTCTTTTGCCATCGAAAAACTTCAAGATAGCACTGAAATGAAATAATGTACATTACTTTTTTTTAATTCCAAGACACAAGCCCTCAATCAGTAGGTATTGTAGAAGTACTAAAAATGTAATAAAAAGAACCATTTAAGTGGAATTGAAAATCTTAAAGGTCTATGTATCATGCAAATCAAACTTTGTCCTAAC